>OU612046.1:141625513-141697462 GCA_914767935.1 Coremacera marginata | reverse complement strand
AAAATTTTACCTCCGCATGCCGTTGAGATTCGAACCCACACCTACTGATACCACTGTGTATGAAGTCACTACACTACGTTTCGAGCCAAACTTCTTGGTTATTTTTGGCAAATTATCGAAGTATGTGATTTCAAAGCAATGCATTAAACAATAAATTGCTTAGATGAATTAACCTAGCTGCAGTTATGTCAGTGAGCAGCAGCAAGGCTGCTAGGATCAGTTGGTAGAGCGATGGACTGGACTGGCACCAAAAGTTCCAGGGTTCGATTCCGCACGGTGGGCAAAGAAATTTTTTTTCTTTTCTTTTTGTTGATGAAATGTAATAAAATTTACTAGTGTGAATATTAACGTGTGTTTTTTAATTTGATTTATGTTAGTTTTGAATTTAAAAGTGCTCAAAACTATGCTAAAGCCATCCATGCTAGTTGGTTTTTAATTTTGTATTTTTGGATTTTGGGCTTAGGTGAATCAAACATTTTTTTTGGCAAGGTATCGAAGTATGTGCTTTCAAAGCAATGTATTACACAATAAATTGCTTAGGTGAATAAGCATAAGTTTATAATTCCCATACAATTCTCTTTACCCAAGCCGACTTAGGTGATTTACATATTGTTTTGTTTCTCGGTGTAATTGCGACTTATTTTTGGAGGATACTTAATCTTTTTTGGGCAATATTTAGTTTCCCTCCTCTTGGGCTTGAAATAAGTTTCAATCAAATTTTATTTGGGGCTTATTTAATTTTGGTTTTTTTTTTTTTTTTTTGGTTATTCCATTTGGTTTGAAGACTATTTCATTCCATAAATTGGGGGCTGTTTTATTTTGAGGTAATTTAATTTAGTTTAATTAAGGTTATCGAAGAGTTGTTTACAATAAATTAAAATTGAAGTATTGGTTTTCTAACTATATTTACCGTGTAATGGTTTCATATGCGCCTTTTACAGAATGAATAATTTGTCTAAATGGGGAAAATAATGCCAAAAATTATCAAAATTTACAAAATATTCAGCTTTTCACATAATTATTAAATGTATCACTGAATTACAGTAGTGACTATTCATTGGTGGTTATTTAATTTATTTTGGGGATAATTCGGGGGCTTATTTGATTTCTTAGGGATATTTCATTGGAGCTTATGAAATTTTTTCCAAACTTTGGGGCTTATTTCATTTTCCATTTGGCTGTTATTTCATTGCATTTCAAATATTATGAAAGTTTCTAACTAGGCCACATAAGTTTTTGAATTTCTGCATTCCAATTCATGCTTCCTTAATTTGATAATTTTTGATATTCAAATAGAACTTCAAATGGAATTTCTAAATACCAGTTAATGTTTTTTGTTAGTCGAAGTAACAAATTAAATTTCTGAATTTCATTTGATCATTTCTCTATAACACTCCAAAATAGTGTAAATCTTTTTCCTAAAATATCGATGGAATTTTTCTTGTACTATATAAATTAACAGCCTATACAAATAATATCTTAGTTATCTACTGTCTACGAAGCGCTCATTAGAAAGCCCAATTCGCTGAAAGCCTTTTTTGAGTGCTGCATCAAAGCATCCTTGAAACGCCAAACGCTTGCATCCTCCAAGCTCTGCTTAGAATGTTGCGAATTGTGTGGCTCGCGATAGTGCTGCAATTGAGCCACTTCAGGTTCGAAATTATACGCGGGGCAGTATGAGTTCATCCAGGCTATGGAATAATGATTGTGCAGCGTGATCACCCCATCAGTGCGATGAAAACATTTTGTGGCTAAGCCTTTGGGCAAATGTTCGCTGTTCCTACGCATATGTTGCAACATGTACATGTAACTAGGCACAGATGTGGAGTACAGTGAATTATTTTCAAATCGCGGAAAATAGACATTTCTAAAACAATAACTTCCATAGCCATATTTGCAGTTATCGCCACTCCTTAATGCAGCCAGTGAGACTAACTCAGACCACTGTGTAAGATTGCCGAGCGGCATGATGACCTCGTCAATATCCTGCAAAGCCACGTATTCATAGCGATAAAGGTTGCGATAAAAACAGTCGTTGTACGGTATCAGCTCATTTAGACGTTTTCTAAGGCGCTGCGATTCCAGCAGATAGCGCTGTAGCAGTGGAGTACTTGGCTCACTGCCAGCCAGCGTCAGCGGCTTGACGTCCACCACACCGCGCTGCTGATAATAGTCGAGCACTTTGCTAACATTCGGATGTGTGTCAAGATGATAGAAAAAAATTTTGTCGGCACCCAAGAGTAGCTGCAATTCGATCCACTCAACCAAACGGGCAGCTATGTCGGCTTCTTGAAAGTTCAATCCCTTAACACAAACCGCAAACTGACGCTTTGGCTTAGGCGGTTGCGGTAGCGCATAATCTATGCGCAGACTATTTGTCGCTGTGTCACATGCATTGCTCACCAGCGATACTACCTGTGGTATGTTGGGCCCCGCCCACTTGGGCACTGGACAGCTAAATAGGTATGGGTACAATTGACCCGTACCGTTGCCCCAGCTGGTAAACCAGATCATACGAAATACGCTAACTTTGACGATAACTGGTGTTTGACGTTCCGCATACCAAAGCTGGCAGTAGGTGGTTGGCAAGTTTTGTCCCACCGTTTGATTGATCATGGCCAATACACGCACTACTTGCATCTTAGATGGCGTCGGTCGGCTGTCATAGAAGGCGCTATAGAGCTGCATCATTGTGTTGGTCGTCTCAAAGGTCTGCCAGTATTTGTTGTGATAGCGCAGCATAGCAGGATTTGGATATTCAGCGCAAGTGGCATTTATTTTGAGATGCTTGTTCTTATTTTCATGCCAAAAACGAAAAGGAAGCGACGGTTGTTCCTTTTCTATGGCAGTGATTAGTTCGGACAAATTGGTTTCTTTAAAAGAGAAAACAAGAAAAAATGTTATTCTGTAACTTTTTGTGCATTAACCCGAGTGGAAATCAGTTAAGACAAGCTTTTTCTTATGTTATGATATGGTCAGGATATGATATGGATAGCCCTTTTAAGGAAACCTTATCAATATCTAATCAGGTCAATATAAGGTTTCCTGAAGCTATTATTACTTAAGGAGTGCTAATCAAATTCTAATTTTTATTTTAAATTGGTTATTACCAAGATCAGGTGACCTGATCAGGATGGATATCAAAAAGTGCGTCACTTGTGAAATCAGCACCTTATCAATATAAGGATTTCCTGATAATTTTCTGACTGTACCATTAGGAAAATTTCCACTCGGTAAATAACAATCAACACCTAGCTCACCTTTGCTCTCACCCAACAATAACTCATCTGTTTCGACATTGTGCAAGAGATTCTCCAATATTTTACGTCCCCGCTTAAGACTGATTAGCTTCTCCTGTTGCTGAACTTCATTGTTGAGATCATTGTATGGATGGTCGATGGTGAAGGTTCTTATTATGAAGAAAAAAATAATATACCAGACCAGCAGTACGACCAGAAACTTCAGGCAAATCTCTCGCAGCCGGTAACGTGTTGGATGCTGCATGATAAGAGAAATCTGAAAGAATAAAAAAAAAATTAAATAGCATAAAGTTAGCCCCGCAATGTTCTTTATAACTAAAAATTAATATGCTGTAATGTGCCTGATGTGTGCAATTATGTGCAATAATGGAAAACGATTTTAAAAATGTGGTGATTTTTTAAGTTGAAGCTATTCCGAAAAGGCATTCACATCTTTATGAATTTAAAATTCGTTAATCTAATTTTTTTCATTACAATTGATCATAAGAAGGGTCAAAGAACTTTCAAGAAAAAAAAGGGTCATTTCGTTTTCTAACTGCATGTTTATTGTATGTATATCAAAATCAGCACTGCTGTTCGTGTGGGACACAATAAGCAATACACTTGTATACCCCAAAGCGTACTACTTAAGGGGCATATTAACTTTGTCATTTCGTTTGCAACGCCAATAAGGAGGCGTGGCAGGTATAAAAAAGTATATATTTTTGATCAACATCACCACCTGGGTCAATTTCCGTCTGTCTGTCGGTCTATGGACAAGATTACATCCGTAATTTAGAAGCTATCGCACAACTTAACAACTCTCGATAGAGAAAGAAAGTATTGGTATATCCTTCACAACATGTGAACTACTCACAAATGAGCTATCCTTAAATAAAGCCAACATTAGATGGTCAAAGGGAAGTACATGCCATACAGCACGTCAGGTTTGGCCAAAAATCACCCTAAAACGCTCAAAAGAACTGATATCCCTGAGAAGGGATCAAATCAGTACTATTAGTACTATGATAGGTACAATGAACAGGACACTGCCTAATAGGTAATCATGCACGAAGATTAAACATCCTCCACAACGACTTCTGTAGAGCTGCAGAGATGAAGAGGAAGAGGAATCTACAAAACATCTTCTCTGCACTTGCCCAGCGCTAGCTAAAAATCACCACCTTCACTTAGGTAAATGGTTCTTTAAAGATCTCGATGATCTCTTAGAGTCTTCGGTCTACCGAATCTTTAGCTTTGTCAACAGCTCAAACAGGTTTCAATAGAGAGGGAAATTAGCTCATGGTATCACAATGGGCCTCATTGGCCTAAGTGTGTCTCAACGGAGACAGTCGCTTCATACTAACCTAACCTTACCTATGCCAGTAATGTGGTTGATAGAATCGGTGGCTGTAATACGACATACACTGCCGTCATAAGGAAGAGTGCGGCATCTACATTTTCGAAAAATCTGAGCAAAACGCTTCAGAATAAAGAGGCAATATTTTATGAAAAATCGATGGAACTAATTATAAAAATTTAGTTCGTCAGAAAAGAGATGCGCAGTACAATAAAAATCGTGAAGTTATTAAAAGAATTTACCCAACCTGCAAAAACTGTGGCATAAAACACTGTAGTTGCCGCTTTTTGCTTATTTGTTCTCCGATTTCATTCAATTGAAAACATAGAAAAACGCCCGTATCTACAACATTTTTCGCATTTATAAAGAAAATAGTTTGCTTACTATAATTATAAATATCTGTAAAACCATCTTACCAATATAAGAATCGGTATTATTAGAGTTAAAGTGAAGATATAAAAAATATGTATAATCAAAAGTTGGAAAAAATTCATATGACTCAAATTCTATTTTGTATGACCGGAAAAAAATTGTGTCTATGAAAAAAATAAAAAAAAACAAAGGCAAAATGCGGCGACTACGTGAAGATACGGCATTTTTGATTCTGTTTGTGTAGATACTGCGTTTTAATCTGGAACGATTCCTAAATTTTGTGTAGATACGGCAATTTAGGCAAAAATATAAAGACCTGGGACCAAAAATTCGGGATATTTATTTTATAATCTTAAAGAGGATGGATGCCTTATAAGGAAAATACAATAAAATGCAATTTCATGTTCATGCTAGATGCCACACTTTTCCTTATGACGGCAGTACACTGCTCACAATAATGATTTGCAGATTTTGATCCTGGTCCAGACTTCGACTAACATTTGTCGAGCATGTATTTTAATGTTGGCGGCCATATTGCGGCGCAATGGGTTGAATGCGTGGCCCATATGCAAGAGAACCCTTGTTCAATTCCCACCTGACATAGAAAGTTTTTTCAATAGATTTTTTCTGTTCGACCTCTGCAGAAAATTGCAAACCTCAGAGAGTAAAAAACTGCCATGAAAAGTTTCTTGAGAACAAAAGCCGTTCGGAGTCGGCATAATACTTGTAGGTCCAAATGTCAATCATTTGTGTTCACAAATTTCACAACACGCACAACACAATTAATCATAAGAAGCTTGGTCAAAGTCTTTTCAAGGGCTGAAATGGCCATTTTATATTTTTTATTTTAATTTTTGAAATGTATTTTTCTATAGGGTTCAGTATTGGGTAGTAAGGAGGTACATATTTTAGATGCTGGCCGGTACTTGACATCGTAGCACGAACTCTTTCCGTTTTGTGGATCTTTGCATTGTTCAAAATTGTAAAAATTAACAAAATTTTTCAGAGTTAAATGAAGAATTTGAAATTGTCTTATAATGACCTATGCCATTACTATTGATTACTGCTATTATAGTGATATTTCTGCCCCTCATTGAGGGTACAATCACTAATGCTATGCTACCTACCTTGGAGCGAGCCTGGCTTTTCCTTAAATGTAAATTAAAACCACAGTCGTCAATATATATAAGTTTATCTCTACTTTGAACTATTATGTTATCGATAATTGTACTCGTTCAAGCTTCAAGTAAAGTACCGATAGTTGTATTGATAGTTTTTGATTTAATTTGATTTGCATTTTGATTAATTTGATTTGCATTTGGGTTAAACTGGTTAACGTTTGGTTTAATAAAATTTGCGTTAGGGTCAATTTAATTTGCATTTGGGTTCATTTGATTTGCACTTAGGTTGAACTGATTTAAGCTTAGGTTAATTTAATTTGCGTTTGGGTTAAACTTACTCCATCCACATTGTTTGTTCAACCTATACCAAATTTCGCACATACATATATTTTTCTGCACATACATATACTTTTAATCGAATGACTGTTACATCGTGTGTCTGACTTCAATCAAATTTTGCATACATAGCACAGGTAAGGGTCAAGAAGCAGCCACATCAGTATAGATTCCCAAAGCATTTTGGTGCGCTGATTCTGAATCTGTCAGCAGAGTTGTACTATTGCTCTATCACGTCAAGGTTTTGAGATATCCTAGCCTATGTGCTAAAAATACAGTTTTTCGTCATATATGAGGAAAGTTTTAGGTTTTTCAAAGATCGCAAAAATCTACTAAGGTTTCCTTAGTATTGGTATTGTTGGCGTATAGTTTGTGATCTTGATGTTAGTCAACGAGAAAAAAAACGATATTTGAGCAAACTCAAAAGCATTCGAAAGAGGGAGCCTTGTACTCTTAAATTATATGTATATTTTTTTAAGAATAGATGGCGCTACTAAATAACCTCAAAATGACGAAAAACAGTATTTTTTTTTTATTTTTAGGTTAGGATTTCTCAAAAACCTGACGTGGTAGAACAATTCCGCTATTAGATTCTGATTCAGTGCACCTGAGTCCTTCGGAAATACATATTCAAGTTTCTGCTTCCAAGAAAAAGTGAAATTTTATTGGTTTGTGTAATCCTTGAGCAGTCTTAGGTTTATAAAATAGGGCGGTATTAGACAGGGAGCGTGATACTTTATTTTTAACTTAGCTCCATCTACACCGTTTGCCCAATTTCGACCAAGTTTCACAAAAGGTTTTTTTGTGTGTTATGAACAGCTAAATCATGAATCGTGTACAAAGAACTTTCTCCGAGTAGTGTTGGGAATGATTTTGTTTTCACGTCTAAAATAATGTTCGTATAAGAATTAGTATTATTTAGATTGTTGCTTAATACATTTAAGCTAAATATTTTCTCTTGTGATATAAAAGATTATTTCTTATCAATGATATTTAGAAGTTTGAAATTTCTTGATAAATTTCAATAGATTTTTTTATTTTAATTTTTTTTTTTTTGGCCGACGATTATGTGACGCAGGTTTTTATAAAGTGGTTTGCTTCGTTAAACTAATCAAGTGTTTTATTGAGAGTCAAACAAGCAAAACAAGATTGCATTTATTACCAGCGCATGGTATTCACACATCCGGTTAGATTTCTTTAAAAATTAGCATTTATTTGGGGTAAAAAATTTAAAAATGGGTCTTTTGATATAATTGGCCAAAATTTCATGACTAAATTTTTACGATGAATCTTGATTAGTTACTAGGAATATATTTTTTGGAAGTAGTGATTAAAAGATGTGTCACCATTCTTAGTAAGTAGCCAAACAATGACCATTATTATTTTATGCATAATATAGTTGAAGAAATAATGAGGTGAGAGTAGAGTTGCCAAATCCTCAACGGCCTCAAAGGCGAACAAAATTCCGGGATTTCTTAAAAGTCGTCGGGACAAAAAAAATTACATTTGTGTACTAGTGTTTGCATAAGCAATATGAACGTAAATTGAATCTTAGTAATAAGCAATATCATCATAAATTAAAAATAAATAATTAAAACAAAACAATTCACAGCAATTAAAAAATTTATGTTTCATAAAATTAAAATAACGTATAAATTTGGGAGCAGCAAATGTAAATTTTACAGAAGGTGCCAAAATAAAAATGTTTACTTCGTTTTTGTATTTGTACTTTAAGGAGTTAAAGTAATACTTAATCCGTGATTTTTGGTCAGTAGTTCCAATGATGGTTGAAAATGACGAATCGAAAAAAGTCATTTATGCTCAAAGTGGATTTGTTCTACTGTTCCTCAATAAAAAAAATATATTTATTTAAGGGGAGGTTCTCATGGAACTCTACCAAGAAACTCAATGACTTTTTTCCATTTATCGATAGTGTATGATATGTTGTATATGTTTCCAAAGCGGTTTGGCCGATAACGATTGATTTCTAAAATTATCGCATAAGAAAGAAACCCATCTTTTTCACGAAAGTTATAAGTATCTTATCAATGAATATTTCCCTAGAAATGAGTATCCCACATCAATCTTTATGAAAATGCACGCCTGTATTCTCTACCATACTGTAGTAAAAATAGCTATCTCTGGCAATAGCTTGAACAAATCGTTAACCAAATCCTAAAACGTGTTTTCTGATAAACTATGTTTTCTAAACTGGGGCCGAATCGCCGCTTCCGTGAATGAAAATTCATGTCGAGTTGAAGACGTTTCCGTTGCGAGTTCACGGACGAGTGTACGTTCACGGAAGATGGAGAAAAGCTACTGGTCTCAACGATATGGAGAACTACCTAATAGATTGACTTGATTTTTTTTTTTATCTTGAACTAAATAAAATGCATTGGATCCTATACTTAAATTCTTATACTTATACTTACATATAGGCCAGTTTTGAAAATGGTACTAAAAATGCACATGTCCGCCGTTTTTGTAATTTGCAATTATGTTTTGATATTATAGGTATAAGCTCCAAAAAATATAATATTATTTTTAAATTTTTTTTTATGGCTTGTACGTGCTGTGTGATGGAGACCGTTTGGGTACCTTTTCATCAACGTAATGTTTGACGGCATATTAACACTTCGCATTACAATTTTATTAACCAAAACAAACATTTGCTTACACTTTAACACTAGAACTACCAGAGCATCAAATTGATGGTTTAGCACGTTTAATCAACTGTCAGCACCTTATTGGGTAACTTAGCAAATTTAATTTTTTTTTTACTTTTCCTTAATTGATATTAAGTTCAAAATTTAGCTTACAGAATCCAGATACAACTCACGGTTTCGGCATAATCCTTTGGCATAACTAGAACTACCAAGAGTGGTCAAAATGACGCCTTAAAAATTGTTTTGAAATTACTCTCGGTTTTTATGGAACTCATTTTATTCAAATAACTTAATATTATTTCTATTATTTTCCTTGCTTAAAACTATATTAGTTAGTTAGTTAGTTAGTTAAGGGAGGAGGGAGCAAGTCACCTAGTTACTGAGGTAACAAACCTCTATAAGTTATAGTTCATCCTTAATCGTTAGTTCGTTAGGATCCGAGCGATGTCCTTAGGTGAACTATGCGATATTAGATGACGAAGACGGGTCCTAATTAGACCGTTACAGTGACACAAGATGTGCTCTGCTGTTTCTTCATCTTCATTACATAATCTACACAGATCTTCCTGGACTATGTCCATGGTTGATAAGTGTGTATTTACCTTACAATGTCCAGTTAAGAAACCTGTGACAAGTCTGATAGATCTTCCACTTAGAGTCAGGAATTGTTTCGTTCTTTGGAACGAAGTGCTTGGCATGAATGTTTTAGCCTGTCTGTTACCTTCAGTTTCCCTCCAGTAATGAAGTGCCTCTCTGTTTAGCCACATTTTAATATTATGGCGCATAGTGCCCCATGGTATCCCGCAGAATAGTTCTGGGCCTATGAAGGACCTTGCAGCCCCTTTCCTGGCTTGTTCGTCCGCGATCTCGTTACCTAAATAGCCGCTATGACCTGGTACCCAATTGACATGAACTCTGTTATGGGTAGATACCTTGATAAGTAGCTGTAGGCAATCGCATACGAGCCTGGACGTGATTTTATATGCGCTAAGTGCAAGTAGAGCTGCTTTACTATCAGAGTGAATGTAAATGTTTTTGTTCCTAATGGGACTGTTTACGTTCTCTTTTGATTGAGGCAGATCTCAATGGCGTGGACTTCAGCTTGGAAAACATGCTTCATCTGCCTTTGAGCCATCAATATACCAGGCTTGAAAGCCACCAGTGAACCGTGGCCTCTCTTTTTCCCATGTGGTTCTGTTTGGGAAGGAGACTTGGAAGTTTCTGTAGAAGTTGAATTTTGGAAGGCAGAGATCGCAGGGTAATAACCTTAGATTCTCGTTCTTGGTTATTTCGTCTAAAAGCGCTGAGTGAGTATTACTTGTTATAATGAAATTGTTGTCAATGATGAGCCTGACTGTGAAGAGGAGAGCTTCTTTCTCAACAAGAAGATGTAATGGTGATATACCAAGCAAAATCTCCAAAGCAGCAGTTGGAGCAGAACGCATCGCTCGTGTGATACATACACAAGCTAGTCGTTGCAATTTGCTGAGCTTAGCTTGAGCTGTTTTTTGGATCGTTTTACTCCACCATACTGGTGCGGCATATAAGACGATAGGTCTCATGATGGAAGTATACATCCACATGGCTAGTTTGGGGTTTAGGCCCCAGTTTTTACCTACAAAGCTTCTGCTGCCCCATAATGAGGTCCTTGCTTTGCTTACGGTGTTGTTTAGGTGTGGGTTCCATGTGAGTTTATCATCAGGCGTCACACCTAAGTATTTGACTTATTAGAACTATATTAATTTGACATTCATTTATAATATTTTAATTTTTTTATCCTTTTCGGTGCATGATAAACATAGCTTTGCTTCAGAAGAAACACATTTTCCACAAACGTTATTTTTACATCCTTCACAAATATATGGTGTCTTATTTTTGCATTTTATAATTGCACACGTTTTTCGTTTTCTTGACGAAGATGACAAAGCCTGTAACTCATCTCGATCTTCACTAGATTCGCTTTGATCTACATTTAAAGCTGGATGGAACTCTTCGGCCAATTCTTCACTTAGCTTTTGCAGAAACTTTCTTCGTTATATTTTGGTTTTAGTTACCTCTTTGTATAAGATCCGTGCAATTATTCCTGAAAAATACTTTATGAAGTTAACTTATTTGAGAGGAACAATTATATTTACAGCTATGATACCTGCACGTAGTACAATTGTTAACAAATCTATTCCACGTATGAGAATCAGAGCAAATTTAGCACTTCGCAATCATGTACTTCTGGTTGATCTAATGTCAAAACGTAAGAATTTCATTATTTCAACAAATCTGTCCGTGGCATGCATCCTTATATAAATGGAATGCCCCATTTCGTATTCCAAAGGTTCGATATGGGAGTATTTTTACTTCCTTGGAATTCTCTGACATATAATATTGCAATTAAAGCTCGCAACTTCTGGAAAAATATACTCTAAGATTCGTCAATCAATTTGATTCGAGCCTCTGTTTCGGTACAAAGCTTGATATGAGACAAAATATTTTTATCTATCAAGAGGTCAAGGGTACTTGCCGCAAATGATGTAATATTGCGCTTTGCATTAAAAGTAGGTCCAGGAGAATCCTCTATAATATTTTGTGATGAATTTCTTCCTACTGTTATGTTTTCAGATGCTGCTGCCTTCTGCCAAATCGTGCCATCATTAGATATCTCTTACAGGCTTGATGGAGCTTCACATGAAACGTCACTGTAACTATCACTTATTTCTTCTTGTCCTGATGCTGGAAGTATAATTTCGTCATCGTCATCAATGATTTCCGCATCTGAACATTCAATGTAGCTGACATTTGAATCTTCGTCATCAAGTTCTTGTAATCTCGCAAGAATTTCTTCATTAGTCACTCTGCTATGTCGAGACATTGAAAGAGCATTACCTTGAATGAAATTGAAAACAAGTCAAGGTATATATAATTTATATAATACTTATGTCACCTACTTCATTCCGTGTGCACAGGATAACAAAAAAAAAATCACTGACTAATGACTTTCACTAAACCAGACACATTAGCGAAAAGATAATGCAGCAAACTAATAACATTGCTAAAAATCAACAACGAATGATTGGATGAATGAATACAATGTATAATTACGTTGTCCATCCAATAAGGAATACATATTTTTTTGTTTTTATCATATCAACAATGTAACTTTTTTATATTATTTGTGTTTATGTCTATAAATCAACAGTTATTTCTAAAAAATTCGCATGGCGTCATTTTGACCGCTCTTGGTAGTTCTAGGTATGTAAATTTTTTGGTAGTTCTAGTGTTAAGACTCAATAAATAACTGCCAAAAACTCAAGGTGTTCATTAACTTCCTTCTATGAAAAAAAAAAATTAAGAATATTTCCGTGGTTTTCGACCTCTAAATGAGAACCTGCCCTTATATATATTATAACATATTTTTGATTTGCACAAGTTGTTTTAAACATTTTTTCCATTATTTGGTCTATTTAACCGTTGTGTCGATCGTAGAGCCCACGGGTACATTTGCAACTTTAATTTTCCTGTATCTTCCAAACGGTTAGTCCGATTGACCTGAAATTTCATGATATCTTCAACCATACACTTTTGCATCATGTGGAAAAGTTTCATCAAGATTGGAGCAGCAGTTCAGTCGATACAGCCCAAATTCAAGTTAGTGGAATGGCGTCGACTGCTGATGTACCCGGGTACTTGTATGAAAATTCATACAAATATATAGAAATAAATGGCAAAGTTCACTTTATATTGCTATATCTTCCAAGCGGCTGGTCCAATCTTGATGAAACTTCGTATCATAGCTTGGAAATATGTAATTGATATTGGTGTGAAATTTCAGGTCAATTGGACCAACCGTTTGGAAAATATAACCCAGTTACTAGAAAATGACCTAGCGTCAACAGCTGATGTTCTATGAAAATTCATACAAATATATAGAAATAAATGGAAATATTTAGTTTATTTTATGGAAATTTGTTTATTTATTTATAGGAAATCATTATAATGAAAGTAAAAAATATATTTTATGAATTTTAGCAGCATCTGAGGCATTGTGGATGATCCTTCGAGTGCTCTGCGCACACAGGCTTATTACAAATTGCACCATCCATTTTATTTTCACTTTTTATATATTTGCCGCACAAAATAAATTTTTAGGTCTTTACACTTCAAAAATCGCACATAAACTGACTTATGCATACAAAACTACTCAAAACGAAACCTGCGCAAAAAATCATGTTTCTGCCTGCAAAACTGGTTGTGCAAGGGTAGGTAGGCAAGATATTCCCAAATACCCTTTTGTTCCTGTTAGTAGACGTGTTTTCCTACACATTCCAAAAAAAAAATGTTTACATTGAACAAATATTTTATGAGTTATAATTATTCTGCGCAGGTACTAAAAATAGCACTATGAGCAAGAGGGGTTGATTTTCAGTTCAAATATAACGGAATTTTGCGAATGAAAATTCAATGTTAATTATTTTTCTTGGTAAAAAGGGATCAAATTACAAGGATTAAAAAAGAATTTGGAAATTGTTAAATTTTTATGGATTTTGGCAATTCCCATTTTTGGTAAAAATGGATTATTTAGGTACCAAATTTTTTTTTTCCCAAATTATGATAAAAGTTTTGTTAACTAGACAATATTTCCAATAAATAAAAAAAAAAAAAACCAGAAAATTACAAGAATCCAGGTAGTAGTTAATATTTGTATATCAAAAGCAACTATCTGCCATACAAAACGTATGAAGTACCCGGGTACATCTACTGTCGATGTGGATAAAACCCAACAGCTGTTGACACAACGGTTAATCAGTTCTTGAAATTAAGATAACATTGATTTATATTTTGTCTTAATTAAAGGTCAGATTTAATGCGCCTAAAAGAATTTCTACACCAAAGACCCTTTTACACTGGTCATGACTTGAAATCAATTTTCAGATTTTGTAGACAAATTGCGGTGAAATGGGAGATGTAATAGGAGCTTACAGTTGCTTTTGTACAGTAAATTTTTTCAATGTCAGTTGTTTTAATATTCCGGGACAAATTGTCCGATGACTGGACACGGGACAAGCACTTCAATAACGGGGCAATCCCGGCGAATCCCGAGCACCTGGCAATCCTATTTGAAATAGAGAGCTAAAAAGTGAAGCGTGTGAGAGACTTCACACAATTCTTGCGTTTTTTAAAACCGAAGATAAGAGTGAATGAGACAATTTTAGGAGAGGAGAGTTTTTTAACGAGAGTGTGAGAGCAATAATTGTTGGCTTGTGAGTAGGTTCGAGTTTTGTGCTCTTAAATAAAACTAAACAATATAGATTCCTTAACTACTAAAAAATGAGTTTATCATTCCCATTTTGTTCAAAATTTCTTATGTTAAAAATGCAAAGTTTTTTGTCGGAGTGTCTTAACTTAGAAAAAAAATCATTAGTCCATTTTCTCTTCTCAAAATCAAGTCCTCAAAATTTCTCCTGTTTGTTAACATAATAAAATTTAATACAATAATAATTTTGGATTAATTTTTAAAATTTTTAAAAAATATTTAATTTTAAGACGCGAAAGACAAAAAACGTAAAAGTTAAATATCTCCAAACTACCAAAATGGAGATGTGACTTTATTTCTTAGGACGGCAGTAGAGGTAAATATGAACCATAAAACACTCCAAACACATTGAAATGACCTTAATACAGCTCATCGTTCCATCGTATTCGGTACTCGCCTTTGATGCAGATTGGTCCGTAGATTTTACGAAGGATCTTTCTCTCAAACGCTCCTAAAATCTTTTCATCAGAGCTGCTCATCAACGTCCAGGTTTGTGCTGCATATAACAGGACGGGCATTGTTAGTGACTTATAGAGCGTGGCTTTTGTTCGTCGAGAGAGGGCTCTGCTTCTCAATTGCCTACTGAGCCCAAAGAAACACCTGTTGGCAAGAGTTATTCTTCGTTTTATCTCTGTACTGATATCGTTGGTGGAGTTAATGCTGGAACCGAGGTAGACGACGTCCTTCACAACCTCGAAGGAGGTGTTGTCAACAGTGACGTGGGTGCCAATACGCTGGGACTGTTTGTTTGTTGACACCAGATATTTCGTCTTATCTGCGTTTACTGCAAGACCCATGCGACTCGACTCTTTTTCTAATTTGGAGAATGCTGCACTGACTTCGCGTGTGTTATGGCCAATGATATCAATATCATCGGTATACGCTAGCAGCATAACACTCTTATAGAATCTCCGTAAATAGTTGCACGCAATTGCGGGACACCCTGTATATTAACGAAAGTTTCCTATTTTGATGACGTCACTTTCTTTGGGAGGTAGCCATGGTTTTGATTCGATTTTGCCAAATATCATAGAGATGGTTTATATTATATATCAAAGCTTATGTGCAAAATTTCAAGACATTTCTTTAATTTTTTCGGATTTTAAAGGCATTTTACGGTTAATTTAAAGTAACTTTGTATGGGAGGTAGGCGTGGTTTTCATCCGATTTGGCCCATTTTCGAACTTGATCTTCCTTTTTAAAAATAATCTTAGATTTTGAATTTCATCGCGATAGCTTTAAAATTGCGGCTGTAATCGTGTCGACAAACGGACAGACGGACACACAGGACACACGGAAATCGAGTCAGGAGGTGATGCTGATCAAAAATATATATATTTTTCTGTACATGCCACGCCTCCCTCTTCACGTTACAAACGAAATGACAAAGTTACCTTACGCAGTACGCGTTGGGGTATAAATAGTTTATCAAAAGCTTAGGGTGCAATGGCTAAACTCATTAATTTCAATGAATACTTCATTGGCTCAGAGAGCTAATTCTTTAGCTCAAAGAACAAAATCTTTAACCTTTAAGTGGTAGCGTGAACTTTTTTTCTGTACTACCAGTGACGTGGAGTCTCACAGGCTCCTTTACTTCATTGTTTGATTTTTCAGTAAACACTAAGCAATCATTCAAAAAAACTACAAACGTTTATGGCATTAAAATGAGAAGAATTAATATGCAAAAAATAATCTTTCTCATTCATTAACCAACTTCAAAAAGAAGGAGGTTGTCAAGTTAGTTGGTTTTTGTTTAATGTATGTACATCGATAACTCCTAAAGTAATTGCCCGATTACCGTAATTCTTTGTGAATAGATAGAGACCAAGAACACGGAGGTGCTCATCTAAAGAAGTGGGCGGTATTTGACAAAGGGGCTTGACAATATTAGAAAAACACTGTATCTCGAATAGTATTGACGCTAGGGTACTGAAACTTAGTACAGGGGCAAGCACAATTATATAAAATTACGATTAAGAAAGTATGCGTTTTTCGACAAAGAGGAGTGGCAATATTAAGAAACCACTGTATATCGAATAAAACTGACACTAGAGTAATAAAATTCAAATCAAGAATGGGTAGAATTATTACAAAACACGATGAAGAAAGTAGGCGGAGTTCGACAAAGGGCGTCAGTGCACTCAGAAAAAAACTAATTTTAAAATTAAAATCCACCAGTTTTTTTTTTTTTTTAAATTTTAAATTTCCTTAGTTATAAGTAAATTTATATTTAAAACAAAACTATTAACATTCGTCTTAAGAAAATAAGAATTTTAATTTGAAAACCAAATTTTCTTTAAAAATATGTTTTTCAAGTAAGAGATAAATAGTTAGTTTAACTTATTGATTCTTTGCTCGCTTGTCGACAACAGTTTATAGCCCTAAGCATAGAATGTCAGACCCTCGACATTGTTAGTTTTGAGTTCGAACCTCTTGGCGGCAGAATTTTAATTTTTCCGGCTGTTTTTGTTTTTAAATTATAAATATGTTAATTTATTATTATGTCAAATTTTCGCAAACACAAAACCATAAATTTGAATGCAATTTTTTGATATATTAAAATTTTTAGAAATTTTTTATTATTCTAAAGCACTCCTTTTTGTTTCAAAAAAAATTTTGTTTTTTCTTTCAAAGAAGAATTTCACTTCTATATAAAAAAAAAATTCTGTGGCGCTAAGACAAGTAACATTTTTTTAAAAATTTAGTAAATTTTCTTTGATTTTAGGATGCTTTTTTCTGAGTGTGCGTGATCGTCGCACACACATTTTTTGACACAATTTTCGAGCTCAGAAGGCCACAATCAATTCAAATTTATTATCACAAGCTGTTTTTAGTTTTTTTTTTCTTAATTTATAGCTTTCGTTTTATTGAAAACGATTTCAATTGAAATGTGAAGAAATCAGGTCCCTCCCTTTCCTCTTCATTACTTTCATAGAAATTACTTATTGGCAATATTTTAATAAAACTGCTGTTCTAAATTTTCATCTGAAATACTAATTGAACTTTTTTCAAGTTTTGTTTAACGTTGGCACACAAACCGTATTTTTCACTATAAAATATGGCGATGGTAATAATTTTCGTGTCGTATTTTCAATATAAATCGATACACTTTAATAAATAAATTAACTTAGTCACTCATTTCGACACTTCTACTCTAAACTGTTTATTGTTGACTAGTTGCTTAAAGGAAGTTAACAAGCTTTTAGTATACATCTAGCTATCAGATATGTTGTCAAATAAAAGTTGATAGTAAAAAAAAACTCACTAATCTAATCTACAGACACAACTAATTGAACGAAAAAGTTCATTGAAGTTTCACGTGCAGAAAGGGAACTACTGACATTTTTGGCTAAAATCAATTAATGATGTAATCATATAGATTCGAGTACGCTCAATTTAATGGGTGTACTAAGAATATGATGCGAGCATTATTAGTTTAAATATTTATAATTTTAATTTTAAACAAATAACCATTAAGTGGACCCCTTTCTGCAATTAATCGAATATTTTTTGAATTTCATATACTATTTAGTTATGTTATATCATCGTACAGATTTTATAACATTTTCTAAACTTATTATTGAAAGTAATATGCATACACCGTTATGTCAGATTTTACACCTTTTACTCAACATCCATCATAGGCGGGTATCCACTCAGTTTTCGTTGTTATTAAACAAAATTTGAATTGCAATGGCTATTTATACAAAATTTTGTATTGTAGTAGGGTATGTGAAAGTAGTAAATATTTGGATCACATCGGAATTTTCTGTGATATTTTCGCTGTCAAAGTTGAAGAGTTAAAAAAGGTGTTGAAAACTATGCCGAGCGTTTCAGAAGATTTTATTGTAGAATGACAGGGTTCATCATCAGAATCGGTGTTTGAACTGGAACCTTCAAAAAGAATAAAAGGAGTTCGTAATAAAATACATTACACAAGAAATGCGATTAGAAATGCAAAAGTCGCAGAAGAAAAACAAGTGAATTGGAAAGGAAATATACACCGATAAAAAAAGCAATAGGTAAATCACCTAAGTTGGCTTGGGTAAAAAGAATTGTATGGGATTTATAAACTTATGCTTATTCACCTAAGCAATTTATTGTTCAATATATTGCTTTGAAAGCACATAATTCGACACCTTGCAAAAAAAAAATATTTGATTCACCTAAGCCCTAAATCTAAATCCAAAAATACAAAATTAAAAAACAACTAGCATGGATGGCTTGAGCATAGTTTTGAGCTATTTTCTGCAAAAAAACACAGCAGCGTCATTAGACATACGAGAAAAGGATAGCTTTGATAATTTAATGGTTTTTTTTAAAAAACGAATTTTAACTTGAAAAATAACATAAAGTAAATTCAAATACACACGTTAATATTCACACCTATTAATATTGAATAAATCACTCCCCGTAACGAAGGAGTTTGGCTCAATGCGTAGTGTAGTGACTTCATACACAGTGGTATCGGTTGGTGTGGCTTCGAATCTCAACGGCATGCGAAGGTAAAATTTTTGTATATGATATTTAATTTAATTTAATGTTCTTGTTACAATAGACGACAAGCAGCAAGAAAAGCCGAGAAGTCATTAATTTCTAAGAAAAAAAAGGGTGTTGATAAAAAAGAAATTTGTGTTGTTGCCGTCAAGCAAATCACAGAACGATGGGTGGCAGCTTAAAAAAAAAGGAAAATAAAAAAACCAAAACCCAAAAATAAGATATATTTTTGAAATTCAATAAACCCAAATAAAAATTGGCAAATCAACATGTAAAGCTTAGGCGTTTTGATGAAATACTTGGGAGGCTGAAAGCTGCCAAAGCCATCTTTTAAATTATACTAGGTTTTTTTCAATTTAACATAAGCTTTTACTCGGTGCGGTTAAAAAACTAGAAACTGGTGATTCTTGCAAGTAAGAACATTTTAACAATAGGATATAAATTTGCAAATAGAAATTCATAAAAATATTTCTATACATATAGATGCAAAAAACAGTGCTTTAAGCCTTTTGGGTGAAATTCAGCAAGCTACTGTATTATCCACCTTCAACAGACTTCACACAAAAAATGAGCAAGATATTTTTCTACACGGTCTCATTTCAAGCAATCATCCGAAACGTATTAAAAAATCAGGAAACAAAAGACCGCATTCAGCTACTTATACCTATTTTGTATTGAATGCTGGGAAAAAAATTCAAGTTTGTCACTCTGCTTTTTTGAGTTAGCACGGTGTAACAAAAAAGAGAGTTTATCGAATATGCAATATTTTATCACGAAGCAAAGTACCTTGTGATAAAAGAGGTTTATCTAAAAGTGGCAATGCAACAAGTGCAGAAACGTGTGAATTAAGGCGGTCTTCTCATTCAAAACCCGTTTTTTGGACCCTTTTTAAAAAAATTCTTATTTGAAAACGCAAAGAATAATTGAAAACTTTTTTTATTTATTGTATTTATAAAAAAATTTTTTTGCCTCGATACGTGGGCTGTTCAAAAAGTAATGAGACTTCAAAGTTGGTGGTGAAAAAAAAAGGTGTCGTCACGGCGGCCACGATTCCGGGTCTCCGGAGCGTCTGAAATGAAAAAAAACGGGGTTATAATCAGTATAGATGTAATTCTCGGGTGGACCTCAAGCTTAATTTTGTGATTTTTTTTTGACAAAATGGCGGCCATTCAAAAAAAAATTTCAATTTCGGGTTTTTTTTTGTAGTTTAGTGTAAAAAAAAATAGTAAAAAATGTTTTAAAATTATGGTCGAGGTTCACCCGAGAATGGTGACAATTCTGCGTCGATTCCACTTTGTTTCATGAAAATCGGTTTAGTTGAACTGGAGATATCATGGCCGCCAGTTCGAAAAACGTGGGTTCGAGATAAACGCGTTTAAAGTTTGAAGTAATTTAAAACACTTCGATGGTGCGTGCGCCTGAGTTGATGTGTTTGGGCGAAAGTGACCAAAGAACAGAATTGTAGGACTCATTGGAATTCTGAGTCCAAGGCATCTTTCAAGCAAATTATCTGCCGACAGCGCTTCGTAAGCTGGTTTTATTACCTCCATCACCAAATCAAATAGCTCATTTTGACGAAGACCTTGCTTCACAAAAAAGGCTGTATCGTCTAAAGTATTTTGAATTTCTAAAAATCCTTTATAAATAAATGCAAAAAGTCGAAAAAAAAAGTTGCTCAATGAGAAGACCGCCTTAATAAAGGAGCATGTAGAACTATTTCCAGTGAAAATCTCACATTACAGCGGTAAAGAGTTTATGTATTTTGATGCGAAATTAAATACTAATTCAATGTAAAAACTATTCAAAAAGCAACATCCGAATATTAAAATAAGTTGTTGGTTTTATTGGCAGTACTTAAAAAAAAGGTATAATCTCCGCTTTGGTAGACCCCAAGTAGACACTTGTTCAATTTGTGAAGAAAAGGGTGCATTATTCCGTAATAATAATCTCAGTGATGCAGATGAACAGCGTGTTGTTGCCGAATTTATGCAACACAAACTCGCAGCAAAAAAGTTTTATACTAAAATAGAATCGGTTCGAAAACTGTGTGAAATGCGAAACGATGTTGCTGGAATCTGTTTAGATTACATGTCAAATTTTCCATTGCGACATATTCCAGTGCAAGACATATTTTCCTATAGACAGTTATGGGCAAACAAATACTTTCGGTAATCATAATGTAGGTAAAAACACAGCAAAACTTTACGTTTATCATGAAGGTATAACGATAAAATCACCAAATGAAATATGTAGTGTTTACTTGATCATATAGAATCCCACATTAGTCCTGAGATTTAAGAATTGCATATTTTCAGTGACAACTGTGCTGGTCAATTCAATAATATATGTCATTTTGTTGTGTAAAGTGTAAAACGTGGGCACTTAAAATGTTGCCTCTCATTTAACCTTTGCTTTCATAAGGAATTATCTGCCTGGGTAGATGAATACCTATTATCTGCCCGGATAGTTGAAAAGAAATTGCATACATTTTGCATGGGATTGTGCGTGTATGCGTGACCAAGAAAACCCGTTTTTAAAACTTGTATACTACGAAAGATCGATAACAACACCGATAATATAGATTTTTTTAATCGTAAACTGTTGTTGTTAACTATGTACTAGAAATGATAGAATATTACCCATCTTCAACAGAATACATTAGGAAAAAAAAAACTAGTACAAGTGTTTATTTACTGTGGTTAATTAGTGCTTCAGAAACTCAGATATGAATAAACATAGTAAATTTCAATATCTCGTAATGGCAAGAATTTTCAGGCTTGTTTTGACAATAAATATTAGCAAAATATTTGAGTGTATCTGTTTTCCTGAAGTTGATTAGCTTATGAAGAAACACGAGAACATTTTCCATAAATATTGCCTGCCAATTCTGATGCAGAGGCAAACGGGGATGAAGGCGCGATTATCGAAAAAGAATATTTACTTTTGCTGGAAGGTGTGGTTTCAGATGCTAAAGTAGCTGACGAAATTGCAAAATTGAGCTGGATAGGGAAACTGAGTTAGTGATGGGTAGTCAAAATCAAAAGTCGAGCATCGCTTTTGTTCTCTATTATTTTTATCGGGATTAAGAAAATCGGTTAATGGGAGTTCATAATCGATTTAAGTCGACTTTTATTTTATACTTTTACTTCTTGACGTTTCAACGACCTTACTTTTTATTTGTGGGTGGTTAAAGGGGGCGTGGCAAACATTTTACCGTAAACCATTTCGTGCTCGAAAACAATCTATTGCCAAAATATCGGCATATAGCGCAATCGACCCAGAAGTTTTTTAGTCTTAATGATTCCTTAAAAGTGGACGTAATTAAAGTTCTACCACGCCCATTATTAGAGCAGTTGCCAACGATAAGCATACAAACTAAATTACCAAATTTCAGTCTAATACAACCAAAACCGTCCGAAATATAGCATTGATTTTTGGGCGGTAAAAGTGGGCGTGGAAACCCATTTTTGGTACATATGCCGAAAGTAACCACACAAAGCATCCGACAACTCTTCAATGGCTGAAAGAGTCGTATCTGTCTTTCCTTCTTGACAACTGAAAAAAAGGCAGATACGGTTAGATACATATAGATGACAACTAAAGGAGAAAAAAGAAAAGAAAAATATACACAAAAATACATAGATTATATTATGCAAAACAATAATACACTACAATTAGTACAATTAAATAAATATATATGCGTAAAAACATAAAAATAAAAACTTAACTTTTGCCAAAAAATGTTACGTAATTGGTCGCATGGAGTCAGTACCCAACAGAGCAGCGACGCGTGCGTACGCGTTGTGGTCTGTTCGGATCTAAACCCCTGTACCGCGCGGGGAGGTAAGAAGCTAGAAAGATCGCTCCCGCGTTACAAACACTCAAATATTCTTTTTTTTCGATTAGAAATTGTCTTGACCCCATGCGCCTCATGAAGGGTTAAATCGTTTAATTGCTATGCCAGCATAGATAGTTCATAGACATAGTGAACTATAGCATCAAAGTAAGGCTAGAGCGTTGAAAATAAATGTAACGGTTTCTGAAATATGTATAATAACAAAAACAACGAACAAAATCCGTTTAAAACATAATGATACGCTTTTAACAGGGCGAATAAGTTTCTATACACTTATTTTATTTGAAAAATTTTATTATTTACACAATAACTTAATATAAATAATATCCATTTTTTACAATGAAAGTGCATACTTTTATTGTAATTGTTATATTAAAATTTATTGATTTATTTGTCGATTATATAAACATAGGTTCTGTGACAGTAGATTTCTCCAATAAACTCACAAAAGCTATTTTTTGCTAAAACAAACATTAAAGCCTTTAAGCTTAAAACTAGTATGTTTATTGATTTTCCAAACAGACAGTTTAAAATTAAAATATTTGCTATAATATAATAATTTTACTCTATTCTGTATTGACAGTCTATAAATTGAGAACAATAAGTTATATGGTCGTGTTTAAAATATTATATATTATATTATAGTATGTAATATCTTATAATATTATTATGTAAGTATACAAAGAAAAAGAAAACCTAAACAAAGAAAACCTAAAAGATTTTTCAATTATGCTAAACTTATTTATTAAAACAATAGCTTAAAATATATGCTTAAGTTACACCACTTCCAAGTAAAAGAGCAATAATCAATTGAAATTAAAAATAATGCAATTGAAACTAAAGTTCAGCAAACGGCTCAACGAAATAACCCCTAAATGAAATAAGCCCCAAAAAATTGTTCATAAATTTTTGGGGCTAATTTTGGAGGATACTTCTTTCTTCTAGGCCATTTCTTTCCTCTGGAGCTTATTTCATTGGGCATTATTTTGTAATAAATATTTATTTCAAACTAAAGAAAATTAAATAATCAGCAATTAAAATAAAGTAACCCCCAATATTTATAGAATGAAATAGTCCACAAACCAAATGGAATAACTAAAAAAAAAACCATAAATGAAATAAGTCCCAAATCAAATTTGATTGGGGCTTATTCCATTGGGGTTTATTTCGAAGAGCATCAGAAATCATCAACTAAAAACCGGTAGCTCTATTTAACGTACGTTCAAAAAGTCCATAGGATGACACATAGATGGCGTTACGAGATTTTTTTCATATGATTTTTATTTAGTACAACCTTCAAACGATACGTATAAAAATTTTATAACAATCTGACAATTAATTCATGAGTTATAGGATTTTGTGTGCAACTATTGTTATTGAAAAAAAAAAAAAAAAATGGAAAAAAGTGAATTTCGAGTTTTGATAAAAAAAATACAGTGGAAACCAAACAATGGCTTGATAAACATTATCCGGACTCTGCTTCATCGAGACAAATGATAGAAAGTGACTGTTCAAATCAGACTGTTATTCCACAAAACATCAAAAAAAATCCACAATTGATTATGAAAGATCGCAAATCGAAGGTGCACGAGCTAGCTGACATTGTAGAAAGATATCAGATGGTAGTGTTTTTACCATTTTACACGAACGTTTGGGTATGCGAATGCTCTGTGCAAAGTGGGTGCCGCGTGAGCTCACAGTCGACCAAAAACAACAACGAATTGATGCTTCAGAGGAGTGTTTGGCGCTGTTAAACCACAATAAAATCGAATTCTATCGTCGATATGTGACAATGGATGAAACATGGCTTCACTATTACACAGCAGAATCCAAAAGACAGTCAGCTGAGTGGACAGCAGTCGACGAACCGAATCCAAAACGTGCAAAGACCCAACAGTCGGCTTGTAAGTTGATGGCGTCTGTATTTTGAGATGCGAAAGGAATAATATTCGTCGACTATCTTCAAAAAGGAACCACCATCAGCAGCGACTATTACTGTGCACTTCTGGATCGATTAAAGGCTGAAATCGCCAAGAAACGGCCACAATTGCAATAGAAAAATGTGTTGTTTCACCAAGATGCACCGTGTCATAAATCGATGAAAACGATGGCAAAATTGAATTAATTATGCTTCGAATTGCTTACCCACCCACCGTATTCTCCAGATTTAGCCCCCACCGACTTTTTCTTGTTTTCAGATCTCTAGAGAATGCTTGCTGGAAAGAAAATCAAGTCCAATGATGAAGTAATCGCTGAAACTGAGGCCTATTTTGAAGAGAAAGAGAAATCGTACTATAAAATTGGTATCGAAAAGTTGGAAAATTTGCTTTACTCGTTGTATCGCTCTCGAAGGCAACTATGTTGAATAATATAATAGAGTTTTATCAAAATTTTGTTTTTTTCTTACTTATCCTACGGACGTATTGAATGACCTGTTAAACTAAAGAAATAAAATTCCACTATAAATTTCGAAATAACATTTTAATTTAAGAAATTTATTAATTGAAAATAAGAAAAAAACCAAATGAATATCAAACAACACCAAATAAACTTCAGAAATTCAAAATACCTCAAACATAAATTATGAAAGAAACTAACTAGCTATATGAGGCCTAATTCGAATTTCTGCATTTCAGTTGATACATTCTAAATTTCAGTTGATAATTTCTGATTTTCAAATACACTCAGAAAAATATGCTCCCTAGATCCAAAGGAACCGTAGCTTCAATTCATAGGTATGGATTTTTCTGTATTTTATAGAGGTTTTCCTTAAGAGAGGGAAATTTTACATGGTTTCACGAAGGAAGGTCTGGATTTCGAGAAGCTTTGTAATAAGATTAAATTTTTTAGTACAACCAACTTTTTTAGTTTTAAAGATATATTTATGTTTTTGGTGCCATTGAAAAGAAAATTGAATAAATTACAAAAATTAATAATAAGAAAAAAAAAATTTATCCCGCAAAATTCCGAGAAATATGCACTCAAAGTTGAAATTTGGTAATTTCAACCGATTGATTTCTTCTTCACACGATCACAGCTCAGTAACGGTTAAGTTGGAGGGGTTTGTTGATATACCGTTGGAAAGGTGATTTTATTTTCTTTAAAACAAGGTATCAAACTGAGATTTATCTAAGTTAGTTTTTCTGCTAGAAACAATAACGTGAATCAGAGTCATGAAATATTAATTAACCCTGTAGCTCCTTAGAATGTGAAAATAGACCCCCCTCCCAAACGATTTTTGCTCAGCTCCACATAACCTTTCAGCTTCGTAAATACTTGCACTCAATTGCGGGACCCCCTGTATAAACAATTAAAGGATATTCCTATGGGATCCCCAGCATCTCCAGTGATTGCTGATATTATAATGGAAGAACTTTTAGACAAAACACTAGAAAAATTACATGTAAGACCTAGAATGATAACAGAGTATGTTGACGACCTCTTCGGGGTTATAAGACTGGAACAAATTCAAGAGACTTTAGACGGTCTAAACAGTTTTCACAGAAACATTAAACTTACAAGATAAGTAGAAAATGATGGAAAATTACCATATTTAGACACACTTATAATAAGAAAAGACAACAAATTGACAACGGACTGGTTTCAGAAACATATGGCCTCAGGACGCTTAATTAAGTTTTACTCTAAACACCCAAAGCGAGCAATAATAAATACTGCAACAAATTTTATTAAAACGGTTCTTGACATCAGTGACGAAGAGTTCCATAGATAAAATATAAACCAAATAACGACAACACTACGCAAAAACAAATTTCCAAAAAAGACAATAGAGGACTGAATTCACAAATACAGCAAAAAAAAAACAAGAAAATACAAGCACCGAAATATATAAATCAATGCCGTACATTCCCGGTCTTTCCGAGAGATTCACAAACTCAAATACGTATAACAAAGAAAAAATACAGATTGCTTTAAAAACGAATAATACAGCTAAGCAACTATACAGCAACACTAAAACAAAAATTGACAAACTCGACAAATCGAATGTAATTTATAAAATTACATGTAACGGTGAAGGGTCCAACATATGTGACCAGGCATATGTTGGGACTACAAAAAATAAATTAAGGACAAGAATTTCTTCACACAGATCGGATCATAAAATACGTAAACCATTGGAACACAGAACAGCACTAGCGGCGAAACATGGACATACACCTGACTTTGGCAGTGCTAAAAGTTTACAACAAGAGGACAACTACTTAAAACGCTACACATTACTAGCCTACGAAAAGAGAAGAGAAAACATATCATAAGAAACACCGACAACTGCGCAGACATTTATAAAAAATTCGTAAGAAATAAAAAATTATTATTAAGCTAAGAGACTAGCAACAAGTAGATGTCTATAATTTGTGTCCAATTGCCTTAAAGTTTTTGTAAAATTTGTAAAGTTTGTGTTTAATGGAAAAATATCTTTTTTGATTTCAAAATGTTTTAATTTGTAATATGTGAGTGAAATGTAATCTTTTTCAATGTTTTGTTAATATAAGGTCAAAATGTTTTCAGTTCTCCTGAATATGATTGCCGATGATAGTCGAAATATTAACAAATAAATTTTATAATTAAAACTATGAGTTTTAGTATAAAAATGTTAGGCCTACAGCCCGAAGAGCAAAAAAATGTTAATTTAAATTTAATGTTAGCCATCATCCCCTACACTATTTAAAAGCGCCTAAAATGCTGCAGCAATTTAGTGGCGACCACTCACTCATTGTCGTTGGCTTATACTACGTTTTGCCACAAAGCAAATCATTGTCGAGTGAATAAAGTTTTATTTTCTCATCTTCAGCTTTTTGATTTCTGATTTTTTATTTATTTATTTTTGATGTTTTTTTTTTCTTTCTTAAAAAAATGTGTAGCCAAACTTTTAAATTGCAATCGCGTTTCTGGCAACTTCTTGCGGTTAGTTAATGAAATGAATTTCTTGCGAGCAGCTTGCACGTGATGCAGACTTTGTTCGAAATTTTATTTGATTTCGAAAAAAGTTGCTCCACAGTTACTGTGCGAAAAACTTGCTTTTTTAAATATATTTATTTTTATGTCTTCGTTTTTATTTTTTCTCTTTCCCTCACTCTGTAATTCTTGGCGCAATGAAGCAACTCATTGTCATTTTCAAAGCAATTAAAAATGTTAAAAGTAAACTTAGTTGATTTCGTTTAATTAAGAAATGAAAAGTTTTTCCAAAAGTTTTACAAAAAAAAAAAAAAACGCTGAAGACGAGCCCGCGGAACAATGCTGGCTGCTGCTTATGACAAATAAAGTTGTTAGATCTGTTTTATATCGAATGCTTTATATTTTTCTGGATTATGCCTTTAAGCCACTTATTTCGTATTAATTGAATATTCAAGCTTATTTGCATTGCAACAGAATATCAACCAAAAGCTTATCAATTTAAAATTCTGCACACCCTATATTGAGCAGCACTTTAAATTAATAAATTCAATAAACGCAGGTAATCGTATTATTAGCCAGCAAAGCATTCAAGAGGAAGCCAAAATATTGCTGCCAATAAAGCATCTAATTTAACATTAACTGCAAACAGTTGGCAACCATGCGCCTGTATAGCAACAACAAACACAATCAACTAATATACTTCAACAGCAAGCAATAAATGGCTCACCAAGCACACACTACCCCACCCACACCGTTACCTAATCCTACAACATCACGCTGTCCTTTGTTGTGCCAATGTTTAAGCTGGCCGAACTGAGTGGTTGTGGGCTGCCAACTTTTGGTATTATTAAATTATGTGCTCGAAATGGAGCGCAAATACAAGTTGGCATTAGTAGCTAATTAGATTGTAACAGAGTTTGAGCGTATGTTTGAGTGTATGGCTGTGTGACTGTGTGACTCTGTATGTACCCTATAGGAACAAACTAACTTGTTTTTAAAAACGACTAATTAAAAAACTAGTTTAAAATAAACTAGTATATGAACTACTTTGAATTTTATTAAGGCGGCATCCACTTCAATTCTAAATAGTTTTTATTGCATTTCAGTAATTGAAATACTACCTAAAAACAAGTGGTTGATAAACTACTTTGAATTATATTAAGGCGGAAACTACTCTGATTTTGACATGTTTTAATTTCAAATTTTAAGTTATGTGTTTATATAACTCCAATAATTTTTCAATTATTAAAGGTTATATTTTATCGAGCTCAAGGTCAATGTTGCTTTCCGAAGAAAACAACTGAAGGAATAACAACTAACAACAACAATACCCTTATAGAGTATCAATCACATAGCAGACTAGACAGCTGTTTCGTTGGCCGCTACACCAACTCATCAGTAGCCTTTTATCGTGATTCTTGCTGTGATCCACTAAGCTCTTAATTTTCTACTTGTTTCACGAATGCAATTAGTAAATTACCCTGAATTGCGGTACGAGAATACAAATGATATGAAAGCAGCTTAAAGTTCTTCTAATTTGTGAAGCATACTTTCAGGGAAAGTATGTTCTATTATTCGAAGATAGATCAAAGCTTTTCTAAATACTCAAAGATTTTGTTGTGCTAGTTGTTGTTGCTCTTCTATTTCACAGTCGATCTTAGCTTCAGCAGTTAGCTGATATTAAACTATGACGACTGAAAATTTCTTTCTTTTGAAAACTTAGATTTTTAATTAATTGTGTATAAACACACACAAATATTCATATTTTCAACGGCCGGGCTCTGCCATAGAATTTATTTGTAAATTAATTACGACCTTCTTTCATAAGTTTTAAGTTATGTGTTTATATAACTCCAATAATTTTTCAATTATTAAAGGTTATATTTGATCGAGTTGTTGTTGTTGTTGTTGTTAGTTGTTATTCCTTCAGTTGTTTTCTTCGGAAAGCAAGATTGACCTTGAGCTCGATAATATATAACCTTTAATAATTGAAAAATTATTGGAGTTATATAAACACATAACTTAAAACTTATGAAAGAAGACTACTTTTTCAACTACTTTTAAATTAGTTGATTTTCCTACAGGGTATGTGTTCAATCTTTTAGTTCCCATATTTATGCTGCTTACTATGCGGCTTTTGTTGCCATTTCAAGAGTATATAAGCCCGAAAATAAGCTCTACCGGTCAATTGTGCAAAATGAACGACAATGACAACGGAATCGGAAGTGAATTTTGAACATTGTAGCCCATAACTGCAGGCGCGCATATCCAGTAATTATGTGCTGAAGCTTGACATATGCAAAGCATTTAGTTGCCTCTTATTTAGGTCAAAAGTGCAAAGTTAAGTTGTTTTTACGGGGCGAGTGTCGCTTAATTAGTGTTTATATACATGTATGAGGGGTTTTTTTGTTTATATGTTTGTGTACACGGCTATTTTGAAGCATTGAACTTTGTTGTATTATATTAAATTAACTTAAACCTTAAATGATGCACTACACCTGATTTACCTTAAATTGCACACTAGTACGAATTCGCAACAATGATTTTTGATGGTTTATAACTCAGCAACAACAAAAGGAAAAATCAATTTTTCGTTGATTTCATTTATAAGGAATGCAATGATCAATGTACTTTTTTTAAGAAAATAATTTTCCTTTTAAAAATTTGTTTGTACTTTAAAAAAGTCACATAAAACTTCAATATGAGAGCATTTACATATATCTTCTTTATGAAAGAATTCCTCAACATTTTTGATAAATAAAATAGTGTTATGTTAGTAGCAATTTAGATAAGAAGGGTGAGGTGGGGAAATGTGTACCATGGGGTGATGTGTAATACGGCAATTTTTCGTACAAAATGTTAACATATGAATAAATGATCAACTCCAATATGTTTCTTTTGATAACATCTAGTTTATCATAAGTGTTGGAAGTAGGCAGACATACATTTGATTAGAGTTCTTTAAAAACGTGTAAAATTTACTAAACATAGCGTTTCGAATAAGATTTTCTTTAGATTTTATAAATGAGCAGATGTAGTATGTGGTATTGTTTAATATCTTTAAATATAACAAAAGATTTCAAATTTTTCCACGTTGTGGTAATATTTCATCAATGAGAAAAAAGTGGCATTCATTGGGGTGATATGTAACACATCTTGCCAGGCCCGTAGCCAGGACTTACCTTAGTGGGGGACTTTGATAAAAAATCTATAAGTGGATACCAGTAATAACTGAAAGAAAGGATATGAAAATTTTCAAGCAAATCCGTTTTATTTTAAGACTACTTGTGAATATGCCTGTTTTTAAATGACCATAAGATAGATGAGTAAAGTTTCCTTAATTTTCTTTTTACAAATCAATTTTGAGTACTAAGTGTTTAGCCTATAGTTTTTTGAAAAATGCTCCAAATTGAGAATTTCTTTTAAAAAGTATTATTCCGAAAATTAGCACAAACAGTAAAAATGTCTGTGAAAAAATTCTACTAATTCAACAATATTAATGTGAACGGTAAATATAGGTTAGATTCCTTTCAGTTTATTAAAATCAAAATTAAAATCAGCTATGCAAAATGCAAACATTTTTTAATAAGTTCAGCTGGTGAAGCTGTATTCACAACTTTTATGGACATTCCATATAAACGGGAGAAAAAAAATTTTAGTCTTTAGATTGTGTAGCTTGTGTACAACTATTTGAACCTGTGTGAGCCCTAGTTTGAGTTATCGTTAAGGGCTAAAATATTACTGTTCTCGAAAATGATTTCGACAATTTAAATAAATTCTAAAGAATATATTTGAAGATCTTTAAAAATTTAACAGTTTCATTTTCTCATGACTCAATTCCAATAACAATTACTATATACATTTTTTTTTATTAAAATTTTTTGATTGGCGGAATCGACTCCGATAAAGTCACATTTAAATTTCAGACTATTTTTCAAAAACCGTAATTCGAATACTGGTTTTTGCGCAGCACCAGTATCTTATACCCAATTTATTATATAAGTTATAACATGAAAATAAGTTCATGTTAATATTTAAATAATTGCTCTGCTAGATAAATTTTTATAAAAAAGAAACAGTAACTTTTTTTGAATATTTAAGAATTTAATCGGTTGTGGATTTATTTTTAAATTATTTGCATATTAAAAACACTAAAAACAAAATTTTATGAACTTCTAAATTGTTTTTTAATTTCTTAATATAATAAAAATAAACATTTTTAAAATGATGAAGCTTAAAAAACAGTAATTGATAATTTTTTTATGAGAATTTGGTAACATAAAATTGGACTGTATAAAATGTCTTACAAAAAATTTTTCATGTTTAGATTTTAGGTGATTTTCCGAAACCTGTTATTTGAAAAAGGCTTCGCACAGGGCTAAATTTTTGTGCCAAGTTGGAAATTTTAGATGTCAAAATTTTTAGTCATTCGCTTTACGTGGAATACCCCATAATGTGTTAAATTTCGTGGTTCATTTTTTTTTACACTTTTAAAAATGAAAAAAAAACTCAAATTAATGCTTTTTCAAAAGTTTTGGGTCTAATAAGCTTACCCAGCAAACCATAGTTGACGACTTTGTCGAAATTCCGACGAATTCAGAACTATTTCAAGCTGCCTTAAAGAAATCGTTACAATTTCGTTACACAAATATCGGAAGAGTTTCACTCTTTATACGAATTTATAAAGAGTTTCGTTATGCGACTGTTTGTAAAACATATTGAAATGCAAACAGAGAAAACTTTCCTTTCTTTCGAACTGGCTGAATGAAATCGTAACGTTTTCGTAACATTTTCGTTAAGACTCGTTACGAAATCGTTACAAAGTCGTGTCAACCGCTTCATACGATATTCTTTACGATTTTGGAACAAAACCGGATTCCGAAACCGGATTCCGAACCGGAAAGATTGTGAAATGTTTGTTACGATTTCGTTAAGAATACTTCGAAATCTTTCCGATTTTGAAATCCGATTTCGTTGCGAAATCGTAAGGAAAATCGTTTGAAGAGTTTGACACGACTTTGTAACGAAGTATCGTAATGGTTTCGTAACGAGTCCTAACGAAAATGTGACGGAAAAGTTACGATTTCGTTCAGACAGTTCGAAAAAAAAGGAAATTTTACTCTGTTAGCGTTTTAATATGTCGTACAAGCTGTCGCATAACAAAATTTTATATAAATTCGCATAAAAAGTGATACTCTTCCAATATTTGCGTAACGAAATTGTAATGATTTCTTTAAGACAGATGAAAATAGTGACGAATTAGTCGGAATTTCAACATAGCCGTCAACTATGGTTTGCTGGGTAGATATGGCATAAAAAATGTCATGCTAATTTTCTTCAATTTACAAAATTATATTCGTCCTAGGTATAACTTTCATATATATATTTACTGGATATCAAGGGCTTTTTGAGCATTGAAACTGATTTTTAATATACCAACTCCTTGGAGAAGAATTCCAATATAATGATTGTGACTCTTATAAGCAAAATTAATCTTTCACTTGGCCAAAAAAATTTTTCAATAATTAAATGAAGTTTTCAAGAAAATTAATTAATGTTTACAGTTGCAGGAGGTGGCACACAAAAAAAAAATCTGAAAAGAAAACCAAACAAACTACAAAGAAAGCTGCAGGTGCTCGGCCGTAAGCCGATTTTTGCAAGATTTGTTGTGATTTTCACAAAAACTCACTTAAATGCAAGCACCTTTCTTTTTTTTGTGAGTCATTTGCTTGTGAGAATTGTCACTCCGATATGGACATTTCCCAACGAATAATCATGTTACATTTGAAATTGCAAAAATTTGTATTTTTTTTTGCAATTAATAAAGCCATTCATATATTATATTGAAGTAAACTTTCAGTTTTTTAATTTCAATGTATGTGTGTGGCTGTATTAAGATTCAGATACATTTACGAGATTTTATTAAGTTCCTACCATAATACTTTTACTAAACATAAAAAGTCAAAATAAACATTAAAAAATTAAAGTTCCTGGTCTTAAAATCAACATTTTGTTGGTGTTACACATCACCCCACCGATTGGAAAAAGATCAAAAAACCATATATGAAATTTTTATTCTACTTCAAACATTTTTCAAAATATTCAAAAGCCATGAAAACACTCTCTTCGAATTGGTTCTTCTGCAAGTGATAGGCCTTTAAGCCAATCAAAAACAATTCAATTTCTTAACACTTCCATTGTTGCAAATTAAAAATGTGTCACACATGACCCCACTTCGGTCTACTAAAAAATCAGTTCAATATTTTTCGGTTAGCTATTTTGGCTTCGTTTTTTGTACAAGATGATTTTTGGCACCGATTGATGACACCGAGAAAAAAAAAACAACGTAAAATTAAAAATAACAACTTTGAATTATTCAACAGAGACAAAAAAAGTAGGGTATAATTGGACATTTTTGAATCAAAAACGCTATTTTTATTTTGAACATGAATTCCATTTTCATTCTAAAATTGGTTATTGTTAGAATAAAGTTGTTTTGTTTTTAATACTAAAATAAAAAAATTTTGTTTTAAAGATGGACATTTTTTTATTCAAGTAGAATTTGAAAATATACGTTTTGCTTTAAAAATACAATATTTTTGATATTAAAATCAAACTTTTATTTTAAAAATGTATTGTTTTTTGCTATAAAAACATAAAATGTGGCTTTTAAAACGTTCATTGCTCGAATTAAGGCTGGAAAGTCTTGCATTTTTAGGCTGATGTAATTCTTCAACAATAATGATAACGAGCTCATCTCTATGAGTTTGTTAGGTTTTGGTTTGTTTTAAAGAATTCCAGTATTACTCTTCCTCTTGACGTAAGATTCAAAAAAGTACGCATGTTCTACATGAGACTAATAAAAAACGGTAGTCAATATACACTCAGAAAAAAATATACCTATTAAAATCAAAAAAAAAAATTACTAAACGTAAAACAAAATTTTACTTGTGTTTGCACCAAAGAAATTTTTTTGTTTAATCAAAATGCAATTTTTCTTTGAAAGAAGAAACAAAATTATTTTTGAAACAAAAAGGATCAAAAAATAGTTCTTAAGCGTTCCTGTAAATTTAACATATTTATGGAGTAACAAAGAGTTGAATATAATTATTATTATATTATTATTTATATTCAATTTGAAAGTTACAACTTTGGGAATTGAACCTGTACCGCTCGCGTGCCAATCTGTCGAATTTCCTAAGCACCAGCTCAGTTATAATCGAACAGTGTCGTAATTGACGTAAGAGGGAGGTAAGGTTTGACAACTTTTTGTCCATATCTTTTTATTTTTGTTTCTGAAAGTACAACATCTGAAAAATATTGCATTCAATTTTTAGGTCATTCGGAGCAAAACTAACGAAGTTACAGTACGTTCAATGACCACACCTCTAACTTAGATTTGCGCGCCTTTTAGCTACCTGCACTGAGCGACGAGTGGCAAATGTTTCGGTCTCTATTGCATTACTTTTATCCCCTCTTTTCGTCTTACTATCTTCAGGTAAATAAAATGTGTAACGTACATTATGTCCTTCGATGTAGAATATATATTTCAGTCTAAAATTGAACGCTTAGGAGAACAGATATGTGCGTCATTTCAGTTTTGCTCCGATTTCGTCAACTCCTGCTCCGTTTTGTTTTTGCTTAGTTTTCTTAATGATTTTGTAGTTATCATCGAAAAAATGCCGAAACCAACTGGCAGAGAAGGACGTGCACAGGGTGGCCCAAGAGCTAGCCGACCAAGAAAAAGAATAATGCCGCAGGATCGAAAAACGAAAGTAAGAACGTCTAGTGCATCAGCGAAAAATATCAAATTGAATGCTGCGCTTGATGAAAGATTGTATTGAACACGTCCAAAAAAGAATAGGCAAACGTCTGCGTGACTTAGTGAAATCGCACGTGGTCGATGCAAAAATGAAATCTGGTAAAAAAGTGAAGAGGAAAACTCTTTCCGGTTAAGGCAAACTAACTGGCAATATGATCGACAAATAAACAGTGTATTATGGGCTAGCAATTCGAAAAATTCACGATTCTGTGGACAAAATGAGGAGCGCTATATGGGTGAAAAATGCGATGAATCGTGGTGCGAGTGGAAAAAGACTGAAGCTGTAAAAACATTACGATCATTCAAGCACAGTTACTCTCCACTTCCAGCTGATGTTTTACACGCAATAAAAACAATATATGAAGATTTAAGCAAAGACACCCATTACTGTATTTTCATTTTACATATTATTATATAAAAGTACAACATTTGAAGAATATTAAAAAAAAAAATTTGTGTTTAGATCTCAGTAGGCGCCTCGAAGAAAGTGCGGTGACCAGCCTACAGCATCACTGGATCATCTGAAACCAAAAAATCAATATGCTTTCTTTAGTTTCTTACTTTATCTCTGCAGTCTCGTCAAATTTTTAAAATTTTTCAATATTTGGTACCATTTTGAAGCCAAAACGACGATTTTTGACGACAAAAATCGACCTATTTGTTATTGTGAAATTGTTAGTAATTAAAAAATTTGAAAGAACTCGACGTAACTAGAGACCTATTTACATGTAGAATATGTGTACAAAACTTCAAAATGATGGGTTCAGTATTTTTTTCTGTAGACTGGTCAACGACTTTAAAAATTACGTTTTTGGGAAAATCGATTTAAAGTTTTGTAGACTGAAAAAATGAAAATATCTTGAAAAAAACTGAATTTTCTTAAAAATACGTATATGTTATCATCAATACCGGAGTCCACACAGTACATCACTATCATCCGGGTTATCTAAGGCATCGTTTTGCTCCTGTCTAAGTAAAGCTCTGCCTTCTTTGGTCTCGCGAAAAGCTTGCTCGTCCACTCTGCTGATCCGCAAAGAGTCTGTCACGAGCGCCCATTCATGCGCACTTGGTCCTAAAGTGATGCCTAAATCTTGCATGAAGGTCAGAAAAGCAGTAGCGCCTTCGTTAAAAAGTAATGCTACTACATATGCTGCAATTTCAACGACAGTTGCGATACCACTCACTGATTTGGGACTACTTATCCATATGAGTTGATTGTAGCTTTCTTTGTTGTTCTGCGTGAAACCACCCAGACAACCTTCCATGGGCGTGTCTTTGCTTAAATCTTCATATATTGCGTCTTTATGCGTCTAAAACATCAGCTGAAAGTGGAGAGTAACTGAGCTTGAATATTTATAATGTTTTCGCAGCTTCAGCCTTCTTCCACTTGCACCACGATTCATCGCATTTTTCATGCTGGGGATTTTGATCAGTCGAAGAATAATAATAAAAAGTCGCCCATATAGCGTTCCTCATTTTGTCCACAGAATCGGGATTTTTTCGAATTGCTAGCCCTACACTGTTAATTTGTCGATCATATTTCCAGTTAGTTTGCCTTTACCGGAAAGAGTTTTCCTCTTCACTTTTTTACCAGATTTCGTTGTAGCATCGACCACGTGCCATTTCACTAAGTCACGCAGACGTTTGCCCATCCTTTCTTGGGCGTGCCCAATACACTCTTTCTTGGTTATTATTATGAAATAGGTTTTGGAATCGACATCACCAATATAATTACGGTATTTTACTTTTAAAAACTCTATCGAACGTTGAAACATTTTCACGATAGTGCTCTCTTCCATATTACCGGATGGCCCACTGTGATTTGATTCAAATTGTTGTTTGTTCACGTGCTCCTCGTGACAATCTTGATATTCGGAAGGGTCCTAGTTTTTTGCTCTAGGTTTTCTATAAGTTACAAGTACGGACAAAAAAATCAACAACTTTGCCGGTCCAATAGCCGATCAATGACGATACACCAAAGAGCGATTTAAATCCTCTTTTTTCCACGTGCCGTGAACGCATACTGTAATTTCGTCTGTGCCTTCGCGATTATTTTGTTTACAAGTCTCTTCTTTTTCTTCTTTGATTGCAGAAGCAAAATATTTTTACGCAATATTCAATGCCACTGAGCTATCAAAGTTTTACACTTCACTAAAGTTGCTACAGTAGAAAAAACTAGAAGGAAGTCTATAATTCGATAAAGATTTTTAAGATCTTCCCCGACTTCAAGCGAAGCATTCAATTTGATTTTTTCGCTGATGCACTAAACGCTCTTACTTTCGTTTTTTGATCCTGCGGCATTACTCTTTTTCTTGGTCGGCTTACTCTTGGGCCACCCTGTGCACATCCTTCTCTGTTAGTTGGTTTCGGCATTTTTTCGATGATAAATATAAAATCACTAAGAAAACTAAGCAAAAACAAAACGGAGCACGAGTTAACGAAATCGGAGCAAAACTGAAATGACGCACTTATCTGCTCTCCTAAGCGTTCAATTTCAGTCTACATCGAAGGATACCTGCTGATATTTAGACGAAAAGAGGGGATAAAATTAATACAATAGAGACGCAAAACTAAGTTAGAGGTACGGTCATTCAACGTACTGTACTTGCTCCGAATGACCTAAAAATTTAATACAATATTCTTCAGATGTTGTACTTTCAGAAAAAAAATTAAAAAATATACAGAAAAAAAAGTTGTCAAACCTTACCTCCCCCTTAAATATATTATTGTGTAAGTATAAACAAAGAAAGTCTAAAGGATTTTTCGATTAAGTAATTAAAACAATATAAGGAAATAGAGCAATAATCAATTGAAATTCAGAAAGATTCAAATAAAATAAGAAATACCCCCAAATTAAATAAGCCCCAAAAAATTGTTCATACATTTTTGGGTCTAATTTTTGGAGGATACTGGAGCTTATATCATCGGGCATTATTTCATAATAAGTCTTAATTTCAAACTAAAGAAAATTAAATAATCAGCAAATAAAATAAAGCTACCGCCATATTTATGGAATCAAATAGTCCCCAAACCATGTGAAATAACTACAGAAAAAGACATAATTGAAATAAGCCCCAAATCAAATTTAATTGGGGCTTATTCCAGTGGGGGTTATTTCATGGAGCCTCCGAAAACATCAACTAAAAATCGGTAGCTCTATTTAAATTACAGAGCAAAAAAAGAAAGTCCAATATAAATTTCGAAATTACATTTTAATTTAAGAAAGCATCAATTGAAAAAGAAAAAAACCAATTGAAAATCAAACACCACCAAATGAACTTCAGAAATTCAAAATACCTCAAACATAAATTATGAAAGATACTATCTAGCTATATGAGGTCTAATTCGAATTTCTACATTTCAGTTGATAATTCCTGATTTTCAAATACACTCAGAAAAATATGCACCCCAGATCCAAAGGAACCGTAGCTTCAATTCATAGGCATGAATTTTTCTATTTTTAATAGAGGTTTCTTCTTAAAAGAGGGAATTTTTACATGTTTTCATGAAGTAAGGTCTTGATTTCGAGAAGCAGAGGTCTTGATTTCGAGAAGCACCTTCTTTGTTTTGAAGACAATGTATTTGCAACTATAAAATCGGCCATGGCACGGAATGAAGCCCGATTTCTAACGATTAGAGGCTATTTTTCTAGATATTCTGGAAATTTTCATCTGAGTGTAGAATTTCTGAATTTCAAATAGAATTTCTGAAAAGCAATTGATATTATCTGTATTTGTATTTGTATTTTGTATTTATTTAATTAAGATATGCTAGTACAACAAGATAAGCATCTTATAGTTAGAGCACTAGCCGTACAGTATTGTAAATCTAAATTGTATTTGTTTCTTATTTTTTATTTATCTTATATTTAATAATTAACAAACATTTGTATTTTATTTAGCCAAAAGAAAACAATAAACATGTAATGAAATTTGATACACGTCAAAATAAATGTAATGAAAAATTTAATATATATAAAAAAGAAAGAAGCTTAAAAAATAAAAAAAAAAAAATAACAATTAAATATTTGAGTAATTAAAATAGCAAATTGTCGTTGTTATTGAATTATTCAGTTTAATAGGACACTTCGCGTTGCATATGGAAAGAAAAACAGAAAAGAAAAAAAATGGAAACAGTTACAAGTAAAAAATCACATATTTTAAAAAGTTAGGTAATTAAAAAGCTTGGTTTTTAATTTAGATGCATTGCCAGTATTTTGTATGTCTCTGTGGAGTGAGTTCCAAGGCCGTGTTGCATGAACAAAAAACTGTCGTTCAGATGTTAGACACGTATGACGAGTTGATACTATATTTTTATTTCGAACGGATCGGGAAAAACGTATCATTTGAAACAGTTCCAGCGGTGATTGTGTAGTTATAATTTTGGGTAATGTTAATATTGTTCTAAAATTTAAAAGTGAATTAAAACTCAAATCAAAGATTTTTTTTAGCATATTCCGAGACGTGATCCCAACGTCCAAGTCGGAAAATATAACGAGCGATGTTATTATAAACAACGTTTAGTTTCGCTTCACTAACACTATCACAGTTTGCAAAAATTTCACAACCATAGAGCAAATTTGGAATTAAGTAAGTTTTTTCAAATAGTAATCTAATTTTTACAGGAGTGAAAAATTGCACTGTCCACAAGCTACGCAACATACCATACACTTTACCAATGGCTATATTTATATAATTATTCCAGGTTAGAGATCGATTAAACGTAATTCCTAAGATTTTTGCACATTCGACGTATTTTATTTCTGTCTCGTTAATTTTAATGCTAGGAATTGAGTTAAGATCAATACGTTTTTTATAACTAACTAAGGTTTTTGACTTAGCTGGATTGAGGCATAGTCCATTTTTTGTTCAGAGTACATATGAATATTGCAGTATTTTGGTATTACAATTATGTCGTTGATGTACATAGAAAAGAATAAGGGTCCTAGTATTGATCCTTGAGGAACACCTTTTGGTATGCTCAAAAAGTTTGAAAATATATTTTTAGCATAAACAGCCTGTTTTCTGTTAAACAAATACGATTCCATGAATTTCACAGCAGTGCTGGAAAAATTGAATCGATTTGCAAGTTTTAAGCATAAAAGACCGTGGTCCACAGTATCGAACGCCTTGGAATGGTCCAGGAGAGTTAAAAAGTTGACGTTGTTTTTTTCTAGAGCTTCGCGAATTTCTTCTGACACTTGTATTAGAGCAGTAACGCAGTTTCTTTTAGGTCTAAAACCAGATTGTTTTTCCGTGAATTGAACCAAAGAATTTTCAAATATCTAATAACTTGAGTGTAAAGAATTCGTTCAAGAACTTTAGATAAGAAAGGCAGTATAGCGATTGGGCGATATTCAGAAGAACTCTTAGGCAATGGAATTATTTTGGCAAGTTTCCAACAGTCAGGGAGAATTGAGCTGGTAATTCAAAAATTTAAAATGTGGGTAATGTAAGGCAACAAAGTAGGAAGAATTGCCTGCAAGAACACTGGATGCATTTCATCAAACCCCATGGCATTAGATTTAATTTGTAAAACACATCGTAGTACCTCTATGTGGTCAACAGAACTAAAACTGAAAGATTGCGCACTTACCGGGAAGTTATTATTCATGTAGTCAGAATTATCAACTGTTGGCATGTTAATATTAATAAATTTCTTGTTTATTTCATTTATTTCACTTACTAAACTATCTATAGTTGCACGTTTTTCATTATTAATACCAATATCTCTTATAAGTTTCGATTTGTGCTTTGAGCTTAACGCGTAGTCGAATTTAGATTCGTAGAATTAAATTTTTGCTTTTTTTATCATTGAGTTAACAGATTTCCTGATTGTCTGGAAATGTTTATACATTTCCGGAGTTTTAAAACGTTTAAAACGATTATATGCAATGTTACGATTTAAAAGCAAAGCTTCTATATCGCGATTAAAACACAGTCTCTTCTTTACCGAGAAAATTTTAGATTTTACAACTACGAATTTGTCATATAAAAGCCCAATATTACGGTTTAAAAATGATAATTGTTCATTGACACTAGTCATGCAATAAATGAGACTCCAATTTATTCCATCTAAATCTGTTTGTAGAAGGTTGTAGTCTATGCCTTTGAAATCACGATATGAAAAAGTTTCTGGTGCTGAGATAGCTTGGAGATCGAAGGTAAGAAATATTTGATCGTATTTAGAAAAAGCGCAAGCATTGATTTGATCATATGAGAGAATATTTGATACATCATTGACAGAAAATAAATCGAGCAACGTATTACTTCCTTTTGTAAAATGGGTAGGAGTATCTTGATTAGCAGGGAATATACCAAGGGATTGCATGCTTTGAAGTAAGTGAGTGTCAGTAAGTGGCTGTTAAAATTACCTGCAATAATAATGTTCTTATGTGGCAAACAAACTTCAAGCAAAATCAAGGAATCTTCAAACAAATACCTAAACTCATCTAATTTATTTACGAGACTCTGAGCATTAATGTGGCAAATTTTAGCTCCAGTTTTTAGACCGGACAAAATTCGAATCATTTCGAAGGTTGAGAAAACATTTGTAACGAACCTTCTTAGGCCGAGGTATCACTCGCCGGTGTCCAGGGTTCGTCTACAAAATTTTATATACCAAGTGTGAATTAATTACACTTTCCGTTATTTCAGTTCATTTATTTTATTTCAGTTTTTCCTTAATTTTACACTTACACTAATTTTATGGTCTTCATGACCCTGTATTATTAATTTAAACAAATGGAAAAGAAAAGATAAAACTTATTATATGGTGTCCACTGTCCTGCGTAGTCCTCGTTTCTTTTCCCGACGTACTGCGAACGTCCAGTCGGCATGTAAAAGAGACGCTTTGTTAGTATCAATTCTCACTTCAACGTCGAAAAGACTTAGAAAATATCAAGTGGGGCACTGCGATGCGACGTCGGAAAGACTTAGAAAATGTACGCGAGTATAGCACTGGTCACTACGGCACAATACTATGAAAAGACTTAGAAAAATATCAAGCTGAGCACTGCGATGCAACGTCGAAAAGACTTAGAAAATATTAAGCTGAGCACTGCGATGCAACGTCAAAAAAAAAAGAGTTAGCAAAATATATGCGAGTATAGCACTGGTCACTACGGCACAATACTATGAAAAGACTTAGACAAATATTAAGCTGAGCACTGCGATGCAACGTCGAAAAGACTTAGAAAATATTAAGCTGAGCACTGCGATGCAACGTCGAAAAAGACTTAGAAAAAATATATGCGAGTATAGCACTGGTCACTACGGCACAATGCTATGAAAAGACTTAGAAAAATATCAAGCTGAGCACTGCGATGCAACGTCGAAAAGACTTAGAAAATATTAAGCTGAGCACTGCGATGCAACGTCGAAAAAGACTTAGAAAAATATACGCGAGTATAGCACTGGTCACTACGGCACAATACTATGAAAAGACTTAGAAAAATATCTAGCTGAGCACTGCGAAGCAACGTCGAAAAGACTTAGAAAATATTCGCGAGTATAGCACTGGTCACTACGGCACAATGCTATGAAAAGACTTAGAAAATATCAAGCTGACAAGTACTGCGATGCAACGTCGAAAAGACTTAGAAAAATATACGCGAGTATAGCACTGGTCACTACGGCACAATACTATGAAAAGATTTAGAAAAATATCTAGCTGAGCACTGCGAAGCAACGTCGAAAAGACTTAGAAAATATACGCGAGTATAGCACTGGTCACTACGGCACAATGCTATGAAAAGACTTAGAAAATATCAAGCTGACAAGTACTGCGATGCAACGTCGAAAAAGACTTAGAAAAATATACGCGAGTATAGCACTGGTCACTACGGCACAATACTATGAAAAGACTTAGAAAAATATTCAAGCTGAGCACTGCGATGCAACGTCGAAAAAGACTTAGAAAAATATACGCGAATATAGCACTGGTCACTACGGCACAATGCTATGAAAAGACTTAGAAAAATATTCAAGCTGAGCACTGCGATGCAACGTCGAAAAAAGACTTAGAAAAAAATATACGCGAGTATAGCACTGGTCACTACGGCACAATACTATGAAAAGACTTAGAAAAATATCAAGTTGAGCACTGCGAAGCAACGTCGAAAAAGACTTAGAAAAATATACGCGAGTATAGCACTGGTCACTACGGCACAATACTATGAAAAGACTTAGAAAAATATTCAAGCTGAGCACTGCGATGCAACGTCGAAAAAGACTTAGAAAAATATACGCGAATATAGCACTGGTCACTACGGCACAATGCTATGAAAAGACTTAGAAAAATATTCAAGCTGAGCACTGCGATGCAACGTCGAAAAAGACTTAGAAGAATATTCAAGCTGAGCACTGCGATGCAACGTCGAAAAAGACTTTGAAAAATATACGCGAATATAGCACTGGTCACTACGGCACAATGCTATGAAAAGACTTAGAAAAATATTCAAGCTGAGCATTGCGATGCAACGTCGAAAAAAGACTTAGAAAAAAATATACGCGAGTATAGCACTGGTCACTACGGCACAATACTATGAAAAGACTTAGAAAAATATTCAAGCTGAGCACTGCGATGCAACGTCGAAAAAGACTTAGAAAAATATACTCGAGTATAGCACTGGTCACTACGGCACAATACTATGAAAAGACTTAGAAAAATATTCAAGCTGAGCACTGCGATGCAACGTCGAAAAAGACTTAGAAAAATATACGCGAATATAGCACTGGTCACTACGGCACAATGCTATGAAAAGACTTAGAAAAATATTCAAGCTGAGCACTGCGATGCAACGTCGAAAAAGACTTAGAAGAATATTCAAGCTGAGCACTGCGATGCAACGTCGAAAAAGACTTTGAAAAATATACGCGAATATAGCACTGGTCACTACGGCACAATGCTATGAAAAGACTTAGAAAAATATTCAAGCTGAGCATTGCGATGCAACGTCGAAAAAAGACTTAGAAAAAAATATACGCGAGTATAGCACTGGTCACTACGGCACAATACTATGAAAAGACTTAGAAAAATATTCAAGCTGAGCACTGCGATGCAACGTCGAAAAAGACTTAGAAAAATATACGCGAATATAGCACTGGTCACTACGGCACAATGCTATGAAAAGACTTAGAAAAATATTCAAGCTGAGCACTGCGATGCAACGTCGAAAAAGACTTAGAAGAATATTCAAGCTGAGCACTGCGATGCAACGTCGAAAAAGACTATGAAAAATATACGCGAATATAGCACTGGTCACTACGGCACAATGCTATGAAAAGACTTAGAAAAATATTCAAGCTGAGCATTGCGATGCAACGTCGAAAAAAGACTTAGAAAAAAATATACGCGAGTATAGCACTGGTCACTACGGCACAATACTATGAAAAGACTTAGAAAAATATTCAAGCTGAGCACTGCGATGCAACGTCGAAAAAGACTTAGAAAAATATACTCGAGTATAGCACTGGTCACTACGGCACAATACTATGAAAAGACTTAGAAAAATATTCAAGCTGAGCACTGCGATGCAACGTCGAAAAAGACTTAGAAAAATATACGCGAATATAGCACTGGTCACTACGGCACAATGCTATGAAAAGACTTAGAAAAATATTCAAGCTGAGCACTGCGATGCAACGTCGAAAAAGACTTAGAAGAATATTCAAGCTGAGCACTGCGATGCAACGTCGAAAAAGACTTTGAAAAATATACGCGAATATAGCACTGGTCACTACGGCACAATGCTATGAAAAGACTTAGAAAAATATTCAAGCTGAGCATTGCGATGCAACGTCGAAAAAAGACTTAGAAAAAAATATACGCGAGTATAGCACTGGTCACTACGGCACAATACTATGAAAAGACTTAGAAAAATATTCAAGCTGAGCACTGCGATGCAACGTCGAAAAAGACTTAGAAAAATATACTCGAGTATAGCACTGGTCACTACGGCACAATACTATGAAAAGACTTAGAAAAATATTCAAGCTGAGCACTGCGATGCAACGTCGAAAAAGACTTAGAAAAATATACGCGAATATAGCACTGGTCACTACGGCACAATGCTATGAAAAGACTTAGAAAAATATTCAAGCTGAGCACTGCGATGCAACGTCGAAAAAGACTTAGAAGAATATTCAAGCTGAGCACTGCGATGCAACGTCGAAAAAGACTTTGAAAAATATACGCGAATATAGCACTGGTCACTACGGCACAATGCTATGAAAAGACTTAGAAAAATATTCAAGCTGAGCATTGCGATGCAACGTCGAAAAAAGACTTAGAAAAAAATATACGCGAGTATAGCACTGGTCACTACGGCACAATACTATGAAAAGACTTAGAAAAATATTCAAGCTGAGCACTGCGATGCAACGTCGAAAAAGACTTAGAAAAATATACTCGAGTATAGCACTGGTCACTACGGCACAATACTATGAAAAGACTTAGAAAAATATTCAAGCTGAGCACTGCGATGCAACGTCGAAAAAGACTTAGAAAAATATACGCGAATATAGCACTGGTCACTACGGCACAATGCTATGAAAAGACTTAGAAAAATATTCAAGCTGAGCACTGCGATGCAACGTCGAAAAAGACTTAGAAGAATATTCAAGCTGAGCACTGCGATGCAACGTCGAAAAAGACTTTGAAAAATATACGCGAATATAGCACTGGTCACTACGGCACAATGCTATGAAAAGACTTAGAAAAATATTCAAGCTGAGCATTGCGATGCAACGTCGAAAAAAGACTTAGAAAAAAATATACGCGAGTATAGCACTGGTCACTACGGCACAATACTATGAAAAGACTTAGAAAAATATTCAAGCTGAGCACTGCGATGCAACGTCGAAAAAGACTTAGAAAAATATACTCGAGTATAGCACTGGTCACTACGGCACAATACTATGAAAAGACTTAGAAAAATATTCAAGCTGAGCACTGCGATGCAACGTCGAAAAAGACTTAGAAAAATATACGCGAATATAGCACTGGTCACTACGGCACAATGCTATGAAAAGACTTAGAAAAATATTCAAGCTGAGCACTGCGATGCAACGTCGAAAAAGACTTAGAAGAATATTCAAGCTGAGCACTGCGATGCAACGTCGAAAAAGACTTTGAAAAATATACGCGAATATAGCACTGGTCACTACGGCACAATGCTATGAAAAGACTTAGAAAAATATTCAAGCTGAGCATTGCGATGCAACGTCGAAAAAAGACTTAGAAAAAAATATACGCGAGTATAGCACTGGTCACTACGGCACAATACTATGAAAAGACTTAGAAAAATATTCAAGCTGAGCACTGCGATGCAACGTCGAAAAAGACTTAGAAAAATATACTCGAGTATAGCACTGGTCACTACGGCACAATACTATGAAAAGACTTAGAAAAATATTCAAGCTGAGCACTGCGATGCAACGTCGAAAAAGACTTAGAAAAATATACGCGAATATAGCACTGGTCACTACGGCACAATGCTATGAAAAGACTTAGAAAAATATCTCGCTGAGCACTGCGAAGCAACGTCGAAAAGACTTAGAAAATATAGCGCTAGTCACTACGGCATAACGCTATGAAAGATTTCAGGAGCTAAGAAATTTATTATGACTTACCGAGTTGGCTGCCGCCGCAAGAAGAAAGATTAATTTTCTGGTCTTTGTCTAAGTTACCTTAGCTTAGCAGCACAGCAGACTCGTGGTGGGTTTTTGTCTCAGCTGTTCGTCTTTTGCTTGCATTTATTTTTCACCACGGCCTAGTGATGTTAACCGGGTGACATGAGGTTATTTAGTTGATGTTTACATGAAGCTTTAGTCTAATGGTGGGATTAATGTTTGATGAAAAGTATATGATGTTTACATGACTATTTTGATTATCCTGCTACTAACTATTATTTCATATGTCTAACTAATAAATAAAAGATGAGAAAGTGTGATATGTGAGCTAGTGCTTTAAAATAATAATTAAATAATCTTCTTGTATGATAATAATTCAAATAGTAAAAAAAAATAGTTAATAATGGAAATTGATGAGTAATGTAGAAGTCACATGCGGAATTTTATTAGGGTGAAACAGTGAATCCGGATGTTAGGCGAAAACGAGGGTAGCGACTTTCGTCCTCACACATTTAAAACAGAAATTAAAAAAAATTTGGCAATGCATACATTCCAACAAAATATATGTGACAAGGTGATGAATACATAAAAATTTAGTTTGAAGAAATATCTGAGTTTTATAAAGAGACGTGAATAAAGTGTCATAGGTGCAAATATAAAAGTATTATAACTAAGAAAACAATAAAAGAAATATAAGAAGAGTCTAAAGGTAGAATATATTAGTATAAATTTGTTAAGTGGCTGGTTTGTAATTCCTACTATGAAAAAATTATTTTTAGTTATAAGTGGTTCCGTACCCGGCTGTTAAATACTGTTAAACTGCTTCAATTCGTTTAAAGAAGAAATACGTATAGCTGTATCATTTGGTTCTCTCCTAACGTAAATAACACCAAGCATCGAGAAGGCTGCACATATGCATCGCTGTTTTTTAAGTCCCAAAGCAGTCCGCAGAATGTGGGAATTAGTTTTGGTAAGGTTTTCGTTAATGTAAATTGACACATTTGAATCAAATCCTGTATTCCAAATAACAAATTGAATTTTTCATTTCATTTGATTATTTCTGAATAAGATTCCGATCACATGTATTGTTCCAGTGTAGATATTTTTAGTGCAATATCGATGGTATTTTTATTTATACTATTTATATATTAACAGCCTATACAAAACTATCTTAGTTAATATCTACTAAGCGCTCATTAGAAAGCCCAATTCGCTGAAAGCCTCTTTTGAGTGCAGCATCAAAGCATCCTTGAAACGCCAAACGCTTGCATCCTCCAAGCTCTGGTTGAAATGTTCCAATTTGTCTGGCTCGCGATAGAGCTGCAATTGAGCCACTTCAGGTTTGAATTCATACGCGGGGCAGTATGAGTTCATCCAGGCTATGGAATAATGATTGTGCAGCGTGAACACCCCATCAGTGCGATGAAAACATTTTGTGGCTAAGCCTTTGGGCAAATGTTCGCTGTTCCTACGCACATGTTGCAACATGTACATGTAACTAGGCACAGATGTGGAGTACAGTGAATTATTTTCAAATCGCGGAAAATAGACATTTCTAAAACAATAACTTCCATAGCCATATTTGCAGTTTTCGCCACTCCTTAATGCAGCCAGTGAGACTAACTCAGACCACTGTGTAAGATTGCCGAGCGGCATGATGACCTCGTCAATATCCTGCAAAGCCACGTATTCATAGCGATAAAGGTTGCGATAAAAACAGTCGTTGTACGGTATCAGCTCATTTCGACGTTTTCTAAGGCGCTGCGATTCCAGCAGATAGCGCTGTAGCAGTGGAGTACTTGGCTCACTGCCAGCCAGCGTCAGCGGCTTGACGTCCACCACACCGCGCTGCTGATAATAGTCGAGCACTTTGCTAACATTCGGATGTGTGTCAAGATGATAGAAAAAAATTTTGTCGGCACCCAAGAGTAGCTGCAATTCGATCCACTCAACCAAACGGGCAGCTATGTCAGCTTCATGAAAGTTCAACCCCTTAACACAAACTGCAAACTGACGCTTTGGCTTAGGCGGTTGCGGTAGCGCATAATCTATGCGCAGACTGTTTGTCGCTGTGTCACATGCATTGCTCACCAGCGATACTACCTGTGGTGTGTTGGGCCCCACCCACTTGGGCACTGGACAGCTAAATAGGTATGGGTACAATTGACCCGTACCGTTGCCCCAGCTGTTAAGCCAGATCATACGAAATACGCTAACTTTGACGATAACTGGTGTTTGACGTTCCGCGTACCAAAGCTGGCAGTAGGTGGTTGGCAAGTTTTGTCCTATCGTTTGATTGATCATGGCCAATACACGCACTACATGTATCTTAGATGGTGTCGGTCGGCTGTCATAGAAGGCGCTATAGAGCTGCATAATTGTGTTGGTCGTCTCAAAGGTCTGCCAGTATATGTTGTGATAGCGCAGCATAGCAGGGTTTGGATACTCAGCGCAAGTGGCATTCATTTTGAGATGTTTGTTCTTATTTTCATGCCAAAAACGTAAAGGAAGCGACGGTTGTGCCTTTTCTATGGCAGTGATTAGTTCGGACAAATTGGTTTCTATAAAAGAGAAAACAAGTAAAAATTTTATTTTATAACTTTTTGTATATTAACCCGAGTGGAAATCAGTTAAGGAAAGCCTTTTCTTATGTAATGATATGATCCAGTTATGATATGGATAGGCCTTTTAAGGAAACCTTATCAATATAAGATCAGGTGACCCTAATCAGGATGGATATCAAAAAGTGCGTAACGTGCGAAATCAGCTCCTTATCAAAATAAGGATTACCTGATTATTTTCTGACTGTATCGTTAGGAAAATTTCCAATCGGGAAATAACAATCAACACCTAGCTCACCTGTTTCGACATTGTGCAAGAGATTCTCCAATATTTTACGTCCCCGCTTAAAAATGTTTAGCTCCTTTTGTTGCTGAACTTCGTTGTTGAGATTATTGTATGGATTGTCGGTTGTATCGATGGTTATGAAGAAAACAATAATATACCAAACCAGCATTACTACCAGAAACTTAAGGAAAATCTTTTGCAAACGATAACGTATTGGATGCTGCATGATAAAAGAAATCTGAAAGTATAAAAGTAAAAATTAAATCTTCGCCTGGATAAATTAATGTCGTATGTTATATATAATATAATGTAACATACGACAATAATGTATTCAGACGACGAAATAGCATTAAATAGAAGAAAGTGCAAGGATAAAAGATGTTATTTATTCATATGCATAAAGTTAGCCCAGCACTTTAGGCTTTATAACCAAAAATATATGTGCTGCGATGTGCCCAATTTGTGCTATTATGTGACATAAAGGAAAATGTTTGTAATAAGATGGTGATATCATTAAGTGAAAACAGATCCGTACTTATTTTTTTTTGTGATGTGCTTGAGGTTTGCTGATATATTTCTCTAGACTTTAAGACTATTCACATCTTTGTGAATTTAAAATGAAATCTAATTTTTTCATTGCAATTGATCATAAAAAGCTCGGTCAAGGATTTTCAAGGACTTAAATAGTCATTTCGTTTATTTTTAATCTTATTTATCAAGATCAGATATGCTTATTTCTGGCCAGTGTTGGTAGATACTACTTACTTACTTAGGTGGCCATAACAACCCGTGTTTGGGTTTCGGCCAACCTCATCAGCTCTCGCCAGGCGCCTCTGCTTTGCGCGCGCCTTCTCCAATCGGATACACCAAGTGCGGTTAGGGCTTCTTCAGCCTGATCCATCCATTGGAGGCATGGTCTCCCTCGTCGTCATTGACCAACGACTATCACCTCGAGCACCTTTTTCGCTGGAACTTCTTCGTCCATACGATGGACATGACCCAGCCAGCGCACAATGATGCGTTTGGTACAAGTTAGACGGAAAATATTATTTTGCTAATTTTTTTGGTAGTTTTCGATGTTTAAGGTATAGGAAAGTACAAAAAAAAGTATTTCAGAAATTTTGCACAAGTGGGAGTGGCAGCTGCCATACAACTTAACAAACATTTTGCGCTTTATTTTCGGAATGGAATAAGCTACGATATCAAAGTTAAGCATAGACGTCTAAAATGTCTTGGAGAGCTGCCCAAGTGGACCTAGGAAACACACGAGCTGGTGGCGTCAGGCCATGTATATCCCTTGAACAATTCCCATGGTAGTACCTGTACAGAAGGCTTAGGCAACCAACATTGCGACGATGCCCAAGAGAGTTGAGAGAAGATGAAATATTTTCATCACCTATCAAATTTAGCGCACGTCTTTGAATCCGGTCCAAAAGCTCCAAATATGATCTTGAAGCCCCTGCCCAAATGTGCGAATTGTACTCCATTTTCGGACCAGTATATGAGGTATAGATCATGCGAAGATCAGATGAAATGAAGTATTTCTCGCACCGTTTTAAAAAACCTAGGCACTTGACCGCTTCTTTTGACACATCAAAAATGTGATCAATTTGTATTGATATGCCTAGAACGTCAAGAGCATCTAACTCTGTAAGATCTACACCGTTCACATTAAGGAGAGGTAAGGGGCAATTTATTCGCTTGTGGGTTAACATACAACACTGGGTCTTGCTAGCATTTAATTCAACTCTATTAGCAAGACCCTACTCGGAGATTTTTTTCAAGTCATTATTAAGTGTGCCATTTATATGTTGCCTCTTTCTCTCAGTCTCCAAAGAGCTCGGGCGTTTTTTAAATGAATGTGAATGGCAAATGCTGCTGTCATCCACAAACGTATGAATTGGGTTGTGAGTCAACGACAGAATGTCGTTGATAAGAACTAGAAACAAGATTGGCGATAGAGCTGAGCCCTGCGGTACTCTCGCGTTGATGGCGTGCTCTCTGGACGATATGCCGTCGACTACAACATTGATCGTTCGCTTCATAAGAAAGTGCGTGAACCACCGAGCAAAGTTACCACCCACACTATATGCAATTAATTTAGACACGAGCGCTTTATGCCACACTCGGTCAAATGCTTTTGAAATATCCAGAGCAACAACTCTGCTCTCACCGAATAACTGAACGCATTGGTTCCATTTTTTAGTAAGGAACGCCATAAGTTCACCAGTAGAGCGGGCCCTTTGAAAAACATATTGACGGTTACTAAGCAATTCATTGTGCACCAGATAGTTCAAAAGGTTGAAGTTAATTGAGCTCTCCATAGCCTTGGCGAGCGTAGAGCATATCGCTATGGTCGATAGCTTGCAGAATTCGTGATATTGCCCTTTTTTGGTACTGGCTGGACCCTTGCGACCTTCCAACAAGATGGAAATACTCCTGTCCTGTAGGAGATGTTGAATAGGTTGCGCAAATGCTTAGCCAGACTAGGAGCACACGCTTTAAGCACAAGTGGTGGTATGCCGTCCGCACCATAGGCTTTGTTTATGTTGAGGCTTGCAAGGACTTTTTAACTGCTCTCGTACGAAAATATATCTCCTGCATTACAGAAGTCGTACTTTCAACGAAAGGCAGTTGCTGATTGCTTGTTAGGAAAGAGTTGGAATCGACGAAGACGTTTGATTTTTAACTCTTTTAACAAATGACCAAAAGTTTTTGCTCCCTTTGGGGCAGAGAAGAACATGTTCTCTAATGTGAGTTTCATAAAGAACTTTTCGCGTTTTAAAATTGCGTTACAGCGATTCCTAGCCTCGATGAAAAGTTTATTTTTATCAGCATTCTTATTAGAACGCCAATTCTGATAGGCTTCCTCTTTGGACCTAACTGCAATGCTGCAAGCCTTATTAAACCATGAATGGTATTTTGGTTTAATGCTTCTCATCTTATTGTTGATAAAAGACCGCATTCCCAATAAGATAACTTCTTGCACCATAATAGCCGCATAAACAAACATAATTTCCAATTGAAGTTGCGATAAAAATTATTTAGCGCAGTCCAATTTGCTTTTCCATAGAACAAAGCTATCCTTTTCGGGGCTTCAGGCGTAGAGGTGCAAAGGATAAAATATGGAAAAACAACGGAAAAAGTGCAATGGTCCGAATTACTAGGAGGTGCGTTGACACTCACATCATATTTTTCATGAGACACTCACATCATATTTTTCATGATGTTAAGTCAGAAAAAGGACTAAGATGTTATGGATATGCAGATCACTTCTTGGAAAAAAAGTTGGTTCCTTCACTAATTGAATCAATTGATTCGATTCAGCAAAAAGTTCAACATATCGTGTTCAGGTGTTGTTTGGCCCGAGTGACATAACCAAGCCGAGTTGTGAACATTGAAATCGCCAGCTACAACTATTTCACTATCAGGGAGCAACCCCAAAATGTGCGATATCGAATCAGTGAGAGAGTCTAGTTTGTTAAAAGTAGGCTCCCTCCCTAAATTTGAACTTCTATAGACGTAGCAGAAATGTAGGAAGTGCGAGCGGACCCTGAACCTAAGCCGCATAGAGCTAAATTCCGGATCGGTCAGGCCCAGACTCCGTTGGCACTGATACGCTACATCCGTACGTATAAAAAGGGCGATGTCCCTATGTGAAGAAAACAATGGCAGTAAGTGATACACAGGGATATGAAAATCCAGTGGATCTGCATCCTCGCTCACCTGGGTCTCACCTAGTGTAATTATTTGAGGCCTATTTAGAGTACAATATGAAATTCGCTCTCAGTCCACGTATATTACGTAGTTATTTAGTATGTGATTTCGAAAAAGCACAAATTTTTCGACACGATTGGATAAGTGGGCGTGGCAGCTGCCACACAACTTAAACACATTTTTTTAAATTGTATTAAATTATATGTTTTTGAAATTGATTTATAGTTAAAAATTTCTAAATTTAAGAACTCATTTATTTTTCTTATATTAACATTATTAAGAATGAGATTTTTAACTTAAAATTGACTTAGTTGAATCATCATCATTAAGAGAAAACCGAGATCGTCGTATGGCTTTTATTTCTGATTCATCAGCAGGAAAAGAAGAACTTATACTTCCGGATGCAATTTTCTAACATTAGCTAGAGGCTTTTCTTGGTAGGAATCAACCAAAGAGTCAGAATTGATGAGAAGCATATTCAACAAATCCGTATTTGTATTAACTCTAGAATTTTTTAGTGTGTGTTTATCATATGAAAACGTCTGCAGTCTTTGTTACAAGCCTCTTGTGCCTCTTCAGATAATTGCCCTATTCGAACTATGCGTTGTTGCACTATATCTTTAGCATGTCAGAGAATTTTATGAACTGTTATTGGCATAAAATACTAGCTTTAAAGTTGTATTTTTTTTTTTTTTTTATTTGATTAATAAAAATAAGCGCTAGTAAGAAATAACTTATTGTTAAGCACTGATAACATGTGTGGATATTAAGAATCAACAGAGTTTATATTAAACGTTTGACCAAAATCTAAACAAGATCAAAACAAGAGTAAACAAGAGATCAAAAATCGTGTAAAAATGCGACTATTAAGTGAAAAAAAGTGAGGAAAAAAGCAGAAAAAAGTTAATTAAGAAATAAGTAATGAATTTATAATTAAAGTAAAAGAAGACAATTGATTAAGTTAGAGGGAAGACAAATAATCTAATAACTTAGATTTAAACATAGTTGCATTGCAACTACGCTGCAAGTAGGGTGGCAACGTATTCCAAAGACGTATACAATAAACAAAGAATTGCCGTTCGGACGCTAAGCAGGCATGTTTCGATTGAACTAAGTTGTTTCCACGCTGAGATCTTAAGAATTTTAGTTTTTCATCTAAATAAACAGGTTCCTTAGTGAAAATAATTCAAGTTTAATTATTAATAAACAATAATTCATAAATCAATTCAATAATCAAGAGATTGTCAAAAGTCAAATTGAAGATTTTTTTTGCGTGCGGTGATATGTGGTCTGTTCGTTTAAGTCCATATACATAACGAGCTATGTTATTGTATGAAACGTTCAGCCTGCGTTTACTAGCAGCATCACAATATGCAAAGATTTCGGAGCCGTACAATAATGTGGGAATAAGATATGTTTTTGCCAATAGCATTCGTATGGTAAATGGGGTAAAGTATTGTGTAGCCCATAGACTTCGAAGCATACTGTAAATTTTTCCCACAGTAATATTGACATGATTTGTCCAATCCAAGGTACAGTTGAAGGTTATGCCCAAATTCTTAGCCGTTTTTACAACATCAATACACAATCTGTTTAGAGTGACTTCCGGAATGCGCAAGGCAAAATTATGTTTTCTAGCTACGTAGGGTGCCTTTTATATTTCGGGATTTGGCAACCCTGGTGTTGCAATCTGTCAACTGAAAGCTTTATCGCAAAGTTTGACATTTGTTGGCTTATACGTACTCAGAACGTTTTGACATACGAGCGCTATTTATGTTGTTTATAGTAACTTAAAAGATTCATCTCGGTCTAAAAATGGAATTAAATCGTGAACATTTTCGTGCGATTATTTTTTACAACTTTCGACGTGAATTAACACAGCAACAGTGCATGGATGAACTTAATTCAATTTTTGGCGATGAAGCTCCATCAAGGACCAGTGTTTATCGATGGTATGGTGAATTCAATCGTGGTCGTAGTTCACTCCAAGACGAATTTCGTGAAGGTCGTCCGAAATCAGCTGTTGTTCCGAAAACCATTGATGCTGTGCGCGAACTGATATTGCAAGATCGTCATGTTACCTATCGTGAGATTGAGGCAACCTTAGGCATAAGTGGGACCAGCATACATTCAATATTGCATGAACATTTGACTGTCAAAAAAATTTGTTCGCGTTGGATCCCACACAATTTGTCAATCGCTCAAAAAAAGGCTCGTGTCGATTGGTCGAAGGAAATGCTCAAAAATACGATCGCGGTGCTTCGAAACACGTCTATGACATCGTGACAGGTGATGAATCGTGGATTTACGCGTATGAGCCCGAAAGTAAACAGCAGTCGACTGTATGGGTGTTTCAAGATGAGCCAAATCCAACAAAAGTTGTTCGCGCACGAAGCACTTCCAAGCAAATGGTCGCCTGTTTTTTCGGAAAATATGGACATGTCGCAACCGTACCACTAGAACAACGCAGAACAGTCAACTCTGAGTGGTACACAACCATTTGTTTGCCAGTTGTCTTCCAAGAAATCAGGAAAACCAACCGCCGAAGACGGATCACTCTTCACCACGACAATGCGAGCTCTCACACATCGGCTCAAACAACTGCATTTTTGAGCACCCAAAACATCGATTTGATGGGTCATCCGCCGTATAGTCCTGACTTGGCACCGAATGACTTCTTTTTATTCCCAACCGTGAAGAATAAACTGCGTGGACAACGATTTTCGACGCCCGAAGAAGCGGTTGCGGCATTCAGAATGCATGTTTTGGAGATACCTCAATCAGAGTGGCAAAAGTGCTTCGACAATTGGTTCAAACGCATGCAAAAGTGTATAGATCTTAATGGAGAATATTTTGAAAAACAATAAAGTGATTTTCGATGATTAATATTTGTTTTTGTTCTCTAATCCCGAAATATAAAAGACACCCCTCGTATTATTAAACATTTTGACTTATTTGGGTTTATGCTTAGACCATTGGCAGATGCCCAGTCGTTAACTTTACCTAAATTATCGTTCAACTTTTCAACACAGGATGGAATATCACATTTGCGACAGCTCGTATATTGTTGTACATCGTCAGCGTACATTTGTATTCCACAAGTTTTCAGTGCAGTTGGTAAGTCATTTATGTAAACCGAGATTAAAAGTGGGCCCATTATGGAGCCTTGAGGTACTCCACGGCTCACAGGTAAAATATTTGAAGACGCGCAACCTATATGAACGGCTTGTGTTCTGTTTTTAAGGTATGAGCTTATTAGACGAGTTGCAGTGACGGAAAAATTGAACAAATTAGATAATTTTGCGCATAAAATATGATGATCGACAGTGTCAAAAGCTTTCGAGTGGTCGAGTAGAACCAAAAACTCGACTGTGACATCTAGTAAAGCAGTCACACAACTGCGTTTGTGTCGGAGTCCTGACTGTCTGTCACTTAGCAGATTGTTGTGCAAGAAGGATTTGTTTATTTGTTTGTACATCAGTGATTCAAAAACTTTAGATAAATATGGTAAATTCGCTATGGGGCGAAATGCATTACCAGTTTTAGGAATTGGAATTATTTTACCTTTTTTCCAAACTGCAGGGAGTTCTGATTTAGTAATGATAGTATTTAATATATGATTAATGAAAGGGATCATTACAGGAAGAAGTAGCTTAAAGAACTTGGGGTGTATTCCAACGAGACCGACAGCATCAGATATAATTTCTATGCAACTTCGCAGTACTTCTGCATATTCAACGCATTGGAAACTAAAACCAGAATTCAAATTGACTGTACTTTGAAAGTCACGATACAAGTTTCCATTAGGCGTTGACATAGGTATATCTATAAACTTTTTATGAAGTGCCTCGACGTCGACGCTTGCGTCCGTAGGCTGAGATTTTTCACCAACTCCAATTTGTCGAATTATATTATAACGCTCGGTTGTTTTTAGACGATTCCATTTATTATAAGCTACATCACGTTCTTTTATTAAGCTTTTAATCGTAGTTGAAAACCAGACCCTTTGGTGGTGTTTAAAAATTTTAGTTTTAAGTAGGACGCATTTATCGACTAAGGTATTGACGTTATATTGCAGAAAATCTAGTTGATCATTTACTGATAGCATGTGATAAATTTCTGTCCAGTCAACAAGTTCGAACTCTGTCTGAAGACTGTTAAAATCGACATTTTTAAAATCTCGGTATGTTATTTTATGTTCTGGCGTAAGCAGCTGAAAATCATAGCAAAGGAATAAAAGATCATGCTTAGAAAAAACAGGAGCAGATAACTGATCATAATGTAAAACTTTATTTAAATGGGTATATATGGGCATTTCGAGCGTAACTCATGCGACATGCGTACGACTTAAAGCTTCGTTTTCTCGGAAGTTTATGTTATTAATGTAAAAACATTTCTTATGTACATGTGCCTTAGAAGAAATAGTAATGGTATGATATGCCAACATTATCGTTCCTGTAACTAATTAAGAATAACAGTGGTAAATATGGGCGTAACTCACGCGACAAAAAAAGGAACTGTGTTTTGCAAGCACGTTTAGATTGAAAAAATTCAGCGAATTTTACCTTATAACCTGTTTTTGTTTTTAATTTTAATAAATAATGAGAAAACAGTGAAGTTTCATAATAAACCCACTTTATCGATGAGCTTTGCTTATTTAAAAATATATTAAGTTCCCAAAAAATATTTGCCGTAGCTTACGCGACATAACCCACGCGACAAAATTTCCTTTAAGAAAATGTTTAAGCAAAGAAGAGAGAAAAGAGCTTAAGAAGAGTAACTAACATCTTAGTTCGGCCATGGTCGAAGCTTACTAGATGTCATGTCCTATATCTTCAGTAGACGAGGGCTTTAATATTAGTTAAGGCATTGACATTTTCAGAATGCGAAGTTCATATATATCAGTATTTTACTAGGAAGAAAATTTGAATTTCGAAACACATGAAATTTTTTTTTACATGTTTGTGGAAATGCCCATATAACATAGAGCCATAGTCTCATTCAAGGTTCATTAATATAGGTTAAGTCACTTGAGAGAAGCTCGGTCGAACTGTCAGAATGGATAAAAGGAAATCAAGAAAAAAAAAACCTAAATCTGTACAATTTTTAGCTATCAGCTACTTTGACAGTTCGAGCAAAGGCGGAAAAAGAGTGCGGAAAGAATTTTTTTATTCCGTCTGAAACTCCAAAAAAGAGGCGTGGCAGGTGTAGAAAAGTGTTGATCAGCCTCACCTGCTGAAAAGATTGAGTTATATCAGTCTGCCTACCTGTCGTCACGATTACAGCCGTTATTTGAAAAAAAAACAGTCGGAACCTGATTTTAAAATTAAAATCAAAAGCATTTTTAGGACCATCAAAGAGGTAAAATAACAAGGCAACCGTAAGTTTGCGCACTTTGGCACTCTTAGAGCTTAAAGTCAACCTAATTAAAATTAATTGAAAAAAAAATTTTGCAAATGTGAGGTATCCCTTTTTTTTTTACCAATTTTCAGTTTTTCCCCAAAAAAAAAACCTTGATTTAAATATTTTTTTTTATTTTCAATGTACAGGGTTTTCCAACTTGAGTGATATGATTTCTAAGTGACATTGTGGCCATTTGTAGTATGTCGTTGTTTCTCATTGTATTCAGTAATGTTTACAATTTCATAATGGAGAGATATACGCAAGAACAATCGTTCATCAATTGCAACTTTTTGTGCGCTTTTGGCATTTTATGTTCGTTATAATCATCCAACTATGCTCGCTATTCGTCAAAGTATTGCAAATTACGAGCGTATATTTTGTTTACATAATGTTCAAGTGCCAATAAGACAAAGAACCGCTCGAAGTAATGAAAATATTGCTGATGTTGAGGCAAGTGTTGCTGAAGACTACAATTTATCGATTCTAAGACGTTGTCAACAATTGGGACTGTCTCAAAACACAACCTGGCGAATTTTAAGAAGAGATTTGGGATTGCATCTTTATAAAATTGTTTTCACTCAAGATCTGAAGCTATTGGACTACCGTAAAGTCATGAATTTTCTGATTTTGTGTTGGAACAACTTGAAAATGATAACGATTTTTTTTCAGAAAATCATCTTCTTTGAGGCTCACTTTCATCTGAGTGGTGCGGTAAATAAACAAAACTATCGATTCTGGTGCGAAGGAAATCCACATATTATTCATGAACAACCATTACATTCACCTAAATTTACAGTATGGTATGGTTTTTGGTCTGGTCGAATCATCGGTCTGTACTTCTTTCAAAATTAAGTTGGTAACACCGTTACTGTCAATAGAGAGCGATGTAGATCGATTATAACCATCTTATTATGGCCGAAATTGGAAGAAGTTGATCTTGACAAAATCTGATTCCAACAAGACGGAGCTACGTGCCACACAGCACAGAATTGTGACATTGAATGGTCACCAAGAAGTTGTGATATAGCACCATTAGACTATTTCTTGTGGGGTTATTTGAAGTCATTGGTCTTTAGCAATAAACTAGAATCTCTTCAAGCTTTAGAAGTCAATATTGAACGTGCTATTCATGACATACGACTTGATTTAGTGGAAAAAGTGTTCGAAAATTGGGTTCATAGAACTCGTTCCTGCCAAAGAAGACGTGGACGCATTTGAAAGACGTTTTATTCAGAACTTAATTGTATCGATTATATTTCACATTAAAAAAAAACATTCGAATTTCCTTAAATTAGTGTGTTTTTTTTTTTTTTTTTAAATCATGTCACTCAAATAGGATGACCCTGTATTTAAATTTTTTTTTCAGTATAAAAGCATTTTGCAATGTGTTGAGAATCTTTAAATTCCTCAGAGTCTCATTGACCTCAAATTCGACACCTTTCATACAAAACGGTCAGAACCTGGTTTTTACAGACTTTTTTAGGACCATTATATAAATTCGAAAAAAAAAATGTAAGAAAAGTTGCGCACCTTGACACTCCCAGGGCTTAAGGAAGACAAAGTGGTTATTAAATAAAAATAGTTATTATTTTTATTTTCCAAAATGTTATTTTGAAATTTTCAGCTTTTACGCATATATATTCTTATATACTGTCTTATAGCGCCAACAATGATACATAATTGAATTCATTTTATTTTAAAAAAAAATTATTTTATTTATGAAGCCTGGCAAATTTCAAGGCTTTTGAATGTTAAAAATATTTTAAACATATAATTTAGTATAGCTAGAAAACTCATTAACTAAAACTTCAAAAATATCTCTTTTTGGGCCAACATTCAACAATTTTAGTATTTTTTCTAGAAAGCGGAGGCAGAGCTTTGCACGAATGTTCGTTCGTTCGTTCGTTCGTAGAAATTGCATGTTCGTTCGTTCGTTCAGAGAAAATTAATGTTTTTTGTATCGGGACCCAATGAAGTGTGGCAGATAAGGGGTAGGTCTGTTTGGAAGAAATGTTGACGGGCAAAAAATAGTAGGACCATCTGAAATCTTTGACCCCTCTAGGGGTTCAGCTACGGCCGATATAAACTATTTTCAACAGTTTTTTTGTTTTTTGTATTGGTACTCAAAGAAGGGTGTTAGGTAGGGGGTAGATGTGTTGGAAAGATATGTTGAAGGGCAAAAAATAATAGGACCAGCATATATATTTGACTCCTCTAGTAGTTCAGCTACGACCGATTTAAACTATTTTCAACAGTTTTTTTGTTTTTTGTATTGGGACCCAAAGAAGGGTGGTAGGTAGGGGGTAGATGTGCAGGAAAGATATGTTGAAGGGAAAAAAATAATAGGACCAGCTCATATATTTGACTCCTCTAAGAGTTCAGCTACGACCGATATAAACTCTTTTCAACAGTTCGTTCGTTCATTCGTAGAAAATTGATGTTCGTTCGTAGAAATTGTTGTTTGTTCGCAGTGTTCTAGCTTTGGTTTTACATATTCGGAATTTAGAAATTAGATTTCGAATTTTTTCCGTCTAGCATGCCATTTCGCATAACTGTGCGTCACCCGGGGGTGGTGTAGCATTCATGGTGTGTGTGTGTGTGTGTGTGTGTGTGTTATGTTCTCTTTATAAATTTTCCAAATTTAGGGCTTTCAACTCTTATAAAATAGTGGCTCTTAATCCAGTTAAAATTATCAAATAAACCCTTTTTGTCACTTCTCACTTAGATATCAATTTCACAAAGTTCCGGCCCAAATTGCCCGTTCTTGAAAGTTTTTAGTTGCTTACTTCTCCTTATTGTTGTAGGGTTTTTTTTCTACGGAAATCTTTATCCTTGGTCAGGATTTTCCAACAAGGATCTACTATTTTTCCACCTAAGCCTTTTAGCTGTCATATACTGATATATAGTTTTCCAAACAATTTTTAGGTTTAAATAGCCGATTTAACAGTATTCAATATAACCTTTGGATATGGATAAGTCCAAAAGTTTACTTTAACGCTAGTTTGTTTAGATTGGTTTAATCTCAAAAAACTTCGAAGTTCCGGAATTTGCTTCGCAAAAACCGAATATGAACAGCCCTACTTATAGGGAACCTAAAACAAAAATATCTACCCAGTAAATATATTAAAACAAGAACATTATCAAAGAGAAACGCTGAGATAATAAAATACTCTGCCATAGTAAGCAGCTTTAATAATTCGTAAAGTATTAAATGTTTATTTATATGTCAAAAAATAATAAATCTTCTTATTGCCAACGTATAATTATAATAATGATATTTTTACCACACCAACAACAATAATAAACAACTACAACCGCTTTAAGCTGTTTATTGCACTTCATCCACAGCTGCTTAAGATCCCAAAATATAAACTAACTAAAGAAACTCAAGAGACCGTTACAGAACAGAAGAGTATAGAAAAACAACAACAACAACAAAATAAATGTTCGCCTCCTTGCATAACACTTTCGCTCAACTTTAATGGTGGCATCATTAAATAGTTGGCAACATTGTTGTGTTTGGCTTGACTGGTGGTAAGTCTTCCTCAAGCATCTCCTTCTACCATGTTGCCAATGATTATTATCGCATTTAAAAGCAACTCGGATGAACTTAATACATCCTTGTGGCTTCCGTTAACGTTTATATGCGAAAGATGCCACAACTTAACCGGCGTTGTAAGTTTGTTGGTGTTGTTTTTGTTGTAACCATGCTTGCTTTATTGTATGAGAAAATAGCATAATAAGAGTACAGAACACTTTTTTCGTTTTGGCAGGAAGTAGTTTGATGAGGAGGAGGAGGAGGAGGAGGGTTAAGAAATAGAAAGCAAAAAGTTTCAATATCAATTAATGTGAGTCTGTTATGATTGTGTTTTTCGTATAATAGCAGTAAGAGAAGTAGCAGGATTTCTGGAAATACTTCGAATTTGATGTAATAGAATTGATGTTCACATATTTTTAAATAATTACCATATTTTGCGGAAAACGAGAAAAGAAGCTCAAGCCGTAATACTTCTTAGAACAGGGAAAAAATCTTGGATAAAATTTTTAAACGTAATCTATTTACAAGAATACATTTAATAGAAATTTGCATATATTGAACGCGAAATATATATATGTATATGCAAAATATTTAAATATTTTTAATTTGGATCGCGGATCGTAAATCTATCTATATATATCTAAGATTGTAAAAAAAAATCTGTACATGAAATATTTTTTCGAAATTCTTTTTGAGTTGGACATTTTGAGTGACGAGGAGTCCGAAAATCGCATTTTTAAAATTTTTGTCTGTCTGTCTGTTAACCCTTTCAGACCTAGCCATATCAATTGTGAGATCTTCCAATTTTCGCGTATAAAAGTATTAAAAACACTTTTGTCGTCTGTTGACCGATAAGCAATGATTGTGAGTTCTAATTTTCTTTATGTGTGTATAAAAAGAAGAACGAAAAAGCAAAACAAAAATCAAAAAAACGAATTTAGTTTGACAGTGTTACTCCACAAAAGAAGACATGCGGCCACGTGGTAAGTATTTTAATAGTTTTTCCAAGAAATATTGAGTTTTTAATATTAATTGACGAGCACAAACTATTTCTAAGTAAAAATATAAATAACATTTATAAATATGTATATAGGTGCCGTCTATATATGTTATCAAAATGCAGATATCACAATTGTGCGCTTCAGGCATAACTAGTGTTTTTGATTTTGGCTCACATTTGTGTTATCTCTATGTTTTCTAGGTAAATTTTTTAATTTGAACAACAACCAGGATTTAGAAGAAGTTCTAGATTTATTAAATGAATCTGATGTCGACTTCGATGATGATGATGATTTAATTGATGAAAATTTCGTTCCTTCCAATGCAATTGCGGATGCTCAAGACGACAGTGATAGTGATGTAAGTTCGCATGACGGCAACATCTCTTCATCTAGGAATGAACATTCAAACTCCCTTACACAAACAAGTAGAAGATCTACGCAACCAACAAGACAAGAAATTTGGAAAAGTGTACCATTCCCAAACGCCGATCTACCAATAATATCTGGTTGTCCAAATCTCCGAACGATAAAAACTCCATTGGAATATTTTAAAAATTATTTTCCTGAATCGCACTACACTGAAGTTCTTAAATTCACTAAAATGTATGTCCTAGCCAAACGTGGCCAGGAAGTGCGCTATAATGTAGCCGATATAAAACGGTTTTATGGTTGTTCGATCATAATGGGATGTCTTGGGTACCCAGCTGTCCCAAGATTGCATGGTTTCTGCCATTTTCAATTCTATGTCCCGTGACAAATTTTTCCAACTGCGATCGGACATTCATTTTGAAGACTTTTCTTCGCCAGAGTCGTCGAACAAATTCTGGCGAGTGCAGCCAGTAATTGATATGGTGAGAAAACGGTGCAATGAATTGGCAACAGAAATAACTCATTATTCAATAGATGAACAGATGATACCCTTTATGGGTAGATGCCCTGCACGCCAAGTTATCCGATCAAAACCACGTCCTGTTGGACTAAAAAACCTTGTTTGTGCTACCTCTTCTGGTTTGGTGGTAGACTTTGAAATTTTTCAAGGAGCTGGGACGTTTGAAGATTGTGGTCTCGGACACGGGCCATATATTGTCATTAGACTGACTAAAAACATACCAAAAGGCAGCCACCTATATTTTGACCGGTTTTTTACTACAATTCCATTAATTAAGACGCTCCACGAAATGGGATACCTGGCAACAGGGACAATTATGGGTAATCGAATACCTAAATCTATTAAATTTCCCCTGGATAAGGAAATGACAAGAAGCGACATATGCCAGTTTACAAATGGAGAAAACGTAGCCGTGGTAAAGTGGATGGACACCAAAGGTGTCATAATCGCTTCAAATGCGTGCGGCAAAGATCCGGTGGGAGAAATCGAAAGATGGAACAAGAACCTTAAACGCCGTACAAATGTTCAAATACCAGCAGTTGTAGAAAACTACAACAATTTTATGGGTGGCGTAGATGTCTGCGACCAAATGATGGAATACTACCGGATAAAAATGAAAACAAAGAAATGGACTGTTAAAGTGTTCTTTCATTTTCTTGACCTGGCTATTTTCAATTCATGGATGGAATACCGACAAGATGCTCAATTTGTCGAAATACCCAAGGCAAAATTGAAATCATTTCTAGCTTTCAAAATGGAGCTAGGAAATGTATTGGTACGTTATTTTGAAGCTCCAGAAGATGTTGACAAATTTCAATTGCCTGAAGATTTTTATGGCTCAAAATATCGGCCACATGATGCACCAGATGACATCAGATTTGATCGGTACGATCATTGGCCGGAATTTACTGATGATCCGCCACGAGTTTGCAGAAATAGTTGCGGTAGTCGCTCGAGAGGACGTTGCCAAAAGTGTAAGGTGACACTCTGTTTGGCAAAAGGAAAAGACTGCTTCCAAAAGTACCATACAAAATGTTAAGGTTAAATTTTTTTTTTATTCACATATATTTTATAAGACTGATATGCCAAGCAAAAAAAAACCTGAATTTATGAATAAATTTTTTGTTAATTTTTTATATATATTATGAAAAGAAACAGAACTGAATTGTGATTAATTTTTTTTTATTATTATTACTTTTTACTTTTAATAAAACAAAAAACATTGAAAAAAATTGTTTCAAATTTTTAGAATCACTTTTGAGCTAAAGACCCAGACCTCACAATTGTGCGATGTCCTGTTTACAAAAAAGGACCATACAGAAAAATTTTTTAGGTGCATCTAAAGAGATATATTTTATTATATTTTCTGATTTCGATGATTAAAGGTAATTTACAGGCAATATAAAGCATGGGTTTGAAAGGGTTAAAGCATCATGCGAAACCACTGGATGGATTTAAATGAAACTTGGCATCTGGGTTCCTTATATCCCCAGTCATGACATAGGCTACTTTTTATTCAGTAAAAGAGGTTGGACCTTGCAGGGGGCGCTGCGATTGGGTTCCTGGCATTCTTTTTCTTAGCTTATCTCCGAAACCCTTCATCCGCTTTGCATTAAAATTTGTGTGTAGAAGTTTTCGGATACAGTGACTTTTTATGACTTATCTGTTCTGTTCTATTTTTAACACCAGAGAGCGCTGTAGTACAAATATTTTAAAAAACTTCGAAAACTCCTGCACCGTGCATCCGATTTGCATGAAAATTAGAAGGGAATGAAAAGGGATGAAAATTAGGGTCTACTGATACGTTGAGTTTTTGTACTTAACTTTTTTGTGCTATCTTGAACACCAGAGGGCGCTGTAGTGCAAATATTTTAAAAAACGTCGAAGAACTCCTAAACCATTTATCTGATTTGCATGAAAGTTGGTATAAAGAGGTTTTCGGAAACGGTGAGATTTTATGGCTTATATACTTTGTTCTATCTTGAGCACCAGAGGGCGTTGGAGTACAAATACTTTAAAAAACTTCAAACAACTCCTAAATAGCTTATCCGATTTGCTTGAAAGTTGGAATAATGAGATTTCAGAAACGGTGAGTTTTTGTGACTTATAAACTAGGTTTTATCTTGAACACCAGAGGGAGCTGTAGTACAAGTTTTTTAAAAAACGTCGAAAAAGTCCAAAACCGTTCATCCGATTTGCATGAAAATTTGTATGTAGAGGTTTTCGGATATGGTGAGTTCTTATAGGAATAGGAGTTCTTATAGGAGTTCTTAAATTGGTATATAGGAGTTTTCTAACATGGTGACTGATTTGGACGTATCTTTTTTGTACTATTTCGAACACCAGAGGGCGCTGTAGTACAAATCTCTTAAGAAATCGTGAAAAAGTAGAAAGCCGCTCATCCGATTTGGATGAAAAATTTTATGAAAGGATTTTCGTGTACAGCAACTATTTTGGCGTTATCTCTTTTGCTCTGCTTCGAAAACTAGAGGGCGCTGTTGTAAAATTTGTACGTGTGCATGTTATTAAACTGTTTCTAAGCGGATGCACCAATTTTGATGAAATTTTTTATGGGTGCTTAAGTGGATCCCTGGATGGTTCAGATTCAAAATTGGATCCGGTAGGTGGCGCTGCGATCGGGTTCCAGGCATTCTTTTTTTTAGCTTATGTCCGAAACCATTCATCCGATTTACATGAAAATTTGTATTTAGGGGTTTTCGGGTACGGTAGTTTTTATGGCTTATCTATTTTGTTCTATACTGAACACCAGAGGGCATTGCAGTACAAATGTTTTAAGAATCTCGAAAAACTCCTAGCTGTACATCCGATTTACGTGAACATTTTTGCATAGGAGTTTTCGGATACGGTGGGTATCTTGGACTATTTTTTCTGCGCTATCTTAAACACCAGATAGTGCTGTTGTACAAATCACTTAAGAAATCGTGATACACTCAAAAACCGTTCATCAGATTTAAAAAAAAAATTTGTATTTCGGAAATATAGGATTTGATTATCGAGTATGGAAAGGGCTTTGGCGTTATTTTTTTATTCTATCTCTAAAACCAGAGGGCGCTGTTGTATAAATAAAGCAAAAAACTCAAAACAAATCATCCGATAAGTATGATTTTTATAAGTGGTTTTCGGGTGTGGTGAGTCTTTTGGCGCTATGTACTTTGCTATATTTTGAACCCCAGAGAGCGCTCAACTACAAAATACAGTAAGGCGTAGCAAAACGAGAAGGGTGATAAATATCTTCTTTTCTTCTTTATGTGTATTTATATTCCACTTTCTTTTTTCTCAAATCAGGACAACTGATGCCGGATTCTGTGGTATTTGAGTACGCATCAACACATGCGCAAGTCAGTTACGTCGTAAGTCGGCGTGAACTGAAATGAAATCAAAAATTATTAATATCAACTCCCGAGTAAAGCCGGGTATTCAGCTAGTATATATATAAATATTGAACGTGTGGCATATTTTGTGTTTTCACTTCGCGATGTTGGTTGTGGTTGGTAAAATTGAGTAAATATATAAATAAATAATATATAATATATAAATAATCTATGTCTAATAGATTAATATATATTTAATATTATCTATACTATTTACTCTATAAAGAGCTTAGCACGTATCTTCGAGTGAAGTAACCCAAGTAACATTGTTGGAGAAACCATGGCGTATATGTAATTGGCGTGGAAGTTTGTCATTCAACAATAAAAAAATAAGCAATAAGAATATTTTGTGTATGTATGCAATTTATCATATGCTATTTTAAATTTTTTAATTTAAAAGATAATTTATTAAAAAGAAAAAATTATTAAGCTATCAAATCTATGTTTCTGCGCGCTATCTCTTTCCACACTCATTCAAAAAGTAAACAAAGCCGACTCCGAACGTCTTATGTTAATTCAATTGAAAAAACTTTGTGTGTCAGATGGGGGAATCGAACCTGGGTTCTCTGGTGTATGAGCCACACACTCTACCCACTACGCCACGGCCGCCATCGTGGCGTTTACCATCTGGGTAAAGATATCTCCTTTATTCCCTACGTAAGAGAATCATTTTTTATAACTTCATCTCAATAAATTTTGCCAGAGATAGACATAATTCAAGTTTTTTTCGATGTTGTCGTATTAGGATACAACTATTTCAACTTTGAAGGAGGTGGATCATTTCTTTATGCATGCTAAAATCTTAAAACTTCTTTCCGGATGAATCATTTTTTTTAAGTTACGACATGCTATGAAGATATTAAAAAATAATAGACGATAAATTTTCTTAAAAAATATTTGATACTGAAATTATAAATGGTAATAAATAAAACTTTTTACATATTTTTATATACATCTAGGACTCTGCTGAGGAGAAAAAAAATCACCAATTTCTTTAGTCAATTTTAGATAGAAAAGCGGAAAAAATTGCCAAATTTAAATTTAGTCGCGAATAGTTTCGTGAAAATTTGTTTTTTTTTTCTTTGCCAACAAAAAATCTCAAATTTAAAGTTTATTAACCTTATTATAGCATCAAGGTAGAGTGCTCTTAAAAAGCAGCAAAAGTCGAAATTATAATCTATATCTATACTATTAATAAATCTGTAGCCACTTTTTATGTTCACTCATCACGTTTAAACGACAACTCAGATTTTTATAAAATTTTGTACACATATTTATAGGCCAGCAGAGAGTGCAATAGGATACTTTATTTTAACCCATTAACAACCAATGTTACTATATGGAAACATATGCGTCTCGAATTTTCATTAAATACTGCATAATATTTCAAAAGTTTTAGTGCCAGTTTTTTAAAAAAACTAAAATTAGCATGCAATAATAACTTATTTCTGCTGAATGGCATACATAGTTTTCACCAAAATGTTGCTTTAAGTCTAAAAATGTCTGTTTTTTATGGTTTTCTTTCGGCCCTAATGGATTAAATTGCACTTCGGTTAAACGAGAACAAAATCAATAAACGCTTTTAAATTTCCTTCAATTTGATACCAAAATCATGTATGTAGTTTGAAAACTGTGAAAAATTTTAGTACCAGATCTTTTTAGTATTAATTATAAGCTGAGAATGAGAGAAAAACGACTTGAAATTCACACCTTTAGCTTTGAAGGCAAATATTTCAGTCAGTTTGCAATGGATTTCAATAATTTTTTTTGAAAAATGTTGTTTGTTAAAATATCTTTCAAACATAAGTTGAAATTTTTACTAAACCAAAGTATTAATATTTTTAAAAATTTTTTTAAAAAATGTTCAAAAATTTTTAGTTTAAGCCAAAAAATTGGATAAAAGTTGTTTTTGTTGTAAAAAAAATTAAATCCAAAATTTAGGTTTTCGATTTCCTGTCAGATGATATAACAATCTTAAGGTTAATAATTTGTAGTATTACTTAAACAATAAAAAATCGTTTTGGTAGCGAAAAATCAAGCCTACCCACTATCAATTTTTGAATGAAAACTTTTTGAAAACCCGGCGAAGCGGCGTAAATAAAAAAAGTAAATGATAAAATCGAAATTTCTGCATTAAAATTTTAAAATTGCCGCCAAAAATTAATTTTTTGGCTTTTTTGAAAGCGGAAAAGAAGGAAAGAAGAAAAGAATTGTTATATGTTATGTTATAACAAAAATATTTAAATGTTATATTTTCTTCGATTTGTTGCCATCTTAAATCGAGTGAACAATTGGGGTAAAAAGACGGTCTTATATATCTTCGTATTAACGTAGATATAATTAGAACTAACAAAAGTGATTTTTGTTTGAAATGTTTTATTTTTTAATGTGAACAGTAAAACTCAAAATGGCAAAGTCAAACGACAACAAGTGAAATAAGTGATTATGGAAATGCTTAAGAAAGTTGTTCTGTAGGTAAGAGTAAGGGTATTAACACATAAGTTATTTGTGCGTAAAACTTAAGCACAAAAATAAATCCGAGTTTTTCGAATCAAGCAAATAGTAGTACATGTAAAGTTTGGGTAGAACGAATGTTCATTAGTAGTAGTACAATAAAAATTTGGATATTACGGAAGACGTAAGAGTAGTACATGTACTAATATTTCAGTTCATTCGGCAGCACAGGTTAGCGTCTTTATGGATTACAGAAAACCGCGAACCGCGGACCACTGGGTCCTGCTAGTAATAATATAATATGATAGATGATAATATGGAAGAGGCTTTTTCGTTTTTTTATCAGAGCATTTTTGCTATTGTCGATACTAATGTTCCAAAAATAAAGTAAAAAAAACTAACTATCGGAACCGTGGCTTGATGCAAATCTTAGACAATTGAGAAATCAGAGAAATAAACTTTACATATTCAATAAAAACGCCATCTCTTTAAGTGACGAGGTAAAGACAAGATATAAAGAACTGTCTAAAGAGATCTCTATCAAGTCTGAACAAGTTTATAAACTTTACATCAATATAATTGGTGAAAGAATTATTAAAGACTCTTAGAAATTCTTCGACTTCGTAAACGTCAAGCAAAAATCGACTGCTTACCCAACATCCATGTTTAAGGGAAATGTCACTTCTTCTATCCCTCAAAACATTTTTAATCGTTTTGCAGATCACTTTAAAGAGGTGTTCTGTACACCTTCAACCCAAAATCATCGGATTCTAACATATCACCATTGTTTAGCTCAATAAATTTAACGCAGTCTCCTAGTAAAGACCTATTACCACTAAGTTTTCTTATTCAATGCTCAGACCAGTTAGTTATGCCCTTATACTTAATTTTTAACAAATCCTTGCCAACAGGTATGTTTCCTTCTTTATATACATAAATCTTCTCATCTTTCGCCAATTTATAAGAACGGCGACAAGAGAGATGTCGCAAATTATAGGGGCATTGCAATACTATCGGCCCAAACTATTCCCAAACTATTTGAAAAAAGTATATGTTCCAAACTTATAGACCTAATTAATCCACGTTTAAATGTCCAACAACAAAGATTCCGTAAAGGAAGATCAACCACTGCAAATCTTACAACAATGACCTCAGAAGCTCTAATTAAAATGGAAAAAGGGCATCAGATAGATGCAGACCTTTGATCGCGTCGATTATTAAATCTTGAATACAAATCTTAAAAAATTCGGTATTTCAGGTTCCTTGCTGAAGCGGCTCAAGTCTTATCTGTACCAAAGATCCCAATATGTAAAATTTCAGGGTATTCTATCTAAAAAGATTAATGCTTCGTAGGGCATACCTCAAGGTAGGCACCTTGGACCATTTCTCTTCAACATATTTATAGCAGATATATCAGAAGCTTTAAAATGATATTCCACTTCTCCTATATGCTGATGACCTTAAAATGTACTATGTCATTAAATCAGAAGAGGATTGAGTAGTCTTTCAGAATAAGCTTTTATCTCAGGAGCATTGGTGTAGTCATAATAAAATTCTTTAAATGTAAATAAATGCTACGTCATA